>PVKM010010945.1:8787-34151 GCA_004027735.1 Carollia perspicillata
CCCCCCCCCCCCCAGCTATTTTGACATAGCCCAAGGCCCCTTTCCATCTGGGAGAAATTCTGGGAGAAGCGCTTCCTGGCTCTAATCCACTTAAGCCTGAATCTTGACGGGGGAGAGGGTGCAGACCTTTGCCAGCTAGAGCGGGTTCGGCGTGATCAGGCATAAGAAAGAATATGTAAAATCCTGTTAAACCTGCTTTTGTTTAGAATGCTCTCAATTAAATAAGGTCCAAGCAAGAAGTGAGTTTGTTCCTCAAAGTTTTATGGCTCTTAAGCTATCTGACCCTGACTGAAAACAGGCCCTCAGAGTTCTTTGTTATCTCTTGTTTGATCCTTGCCACCTGACATTGATTCATGAGCTTTACCTGTATCCCTGTGTGTTACGAACCTAATAAATACCATTGATGTAAGGATTCATGGTCTTTCTCCCTTGAGAGATTAGCCACCTTTCCTCCCCAAGCAGATCATGTCTTGGTAGCATTATGTTCATCCGTGGTGGACAGGGGTCTGTGTGCAAAAGCCCACCACACAGTGGCTATCATTTGAATTCCTTTGATGAGAAGATTGACTATATCACATTCTTTTAGACAAACTTATCTCTTCATCTTTTTTCTTTTTTTAATAGAATTTTTTAAAAGATTTTATGTGTTTATTTTTAGAGAGGGGAAGGGAAGGAGAAAGAAAGAGACAGAAACATCAGTGTGTGGTTGCCTCTCACTTGGCCCCTACTGGGGACCTGTCCTGCAACCCAGGCATGTGCCCTAACTGGGAATTGGACCAGTGACCCTTTGGTTCACAATCTGTGATCAATCCACTGAGCTAAAACATGAGGACTCTTCATCTTTTTTCTATCTATCTATTATCTATCTAACTCTCCATCTATATATCATCTATCTATTATATAGCTATCATCTCTATCTATCTATCTATCTATCTATCTATTATCTATCTATCTATTATCTATCTATCTATCTATCTATCTATCTATCTATCTATCTATCTATCAAATCTATCCATCTCCTTCCATCTCCAGTGAAATGGATTCTGATGCCTTTAGGTGGCTTCCTATTTTTCTGATAGAAGAGTGTCTAAAGCTCACTACAGTACCCTACATGCCACTTCACATATATGAATTACCAATCTGGTCATGGATGTTTAAATCATCCCTGGCTTACAGGGAAAGTTCTTTGTAATGCTTTACATAATTTTCTCTTGTTTTTGATATTTGGGATAAAATTGGAAACCACCGAGAACAGTAAAATATTATCTACTGAATAATATGTGAATTCACTGCATACTTCTAAATGTTAACATTAGTTTTAGAAAATGGGGTATTATTTTATATATCTAAGTATAGAATGAACCAAATAGTCTGAAGAGAACATTTTATAACTTGTCTACTACTGTCAGACTCAGTAAGCATTCAGCGGGTCTATTATTCTCGATTGGCAATATAAACATACATTTTAACCACATATTTTATATTTAAATACAAGGGAGATTTGTACCGTTTAAAATGGTATGCTGTAGAAATAATAAAATACTTGGGTCATCTCTAAGATTATTGTATTCTATAGAGGAAATGAGAATATCACATTTTCTGTGTGTGTGTGTGTGTGTGTGTTAATTTAGGCAGGATATGCACTAAGGCACTGAAATATCACCAACCTGGTTTTGTGAAATATGTCTGATGTATAAAAAAAGACTGTGCTCTTGGATTCAGATGCTATATTAAGTCGAGTTGAAGTGATAGATCACACATATGAATAATTGATTTCTCTACATCTCACCTTGGCTGCTCAATAGCATTGCAAATAAAAGGCAAAGCCATGCAGCTCTGTGCCCTCACTCACAGACACGGCTTCAACAACCATACATGATGCTGATGCCAGCACCTCTGTCCTTAGAACAGTAATTTTCAACCTTTTTAATATCATGGCACATAAACTAATTACTGAAATTATATGGCATACCAAAAATGCATACTTTTGCTGATCTGACAAAAAATAAGTATAATTTTGATTCATTCATATGGGTGGCTATTGTTCTGATGGCTGTTGTCAGTTTGTTTTTTTTAATTTGACAGTCTAAGGGAAAAGATGGGCACACCCCTGACTAAATAGTCAGGCACTGCATGTTTTAAAAATACTTGCAGCACACCTGTGTACCTCTTTTGTGACACAACAGTGAGCCATGGGACACTGGTTGAAAACCACTGTCTTAGAATAAATCTTCACCCTCGTCTCTAATTTGGAACATTGTGTAAAAGTTCATTTACTTGTTTTACTCTAGCAATATAATAAACTATATGCATATATAATTTTAATTGTGTCCTAGATTTGACACCAGATGTGTTCTGAGCATTAGACGCTCAACTAGTCCAAATATAGACATCACGATTTTTGACAAATAGGTTTGGCTGTATATACTCTGTATTTTGCCATGAAGCTTCCCCATTAGTAGTCACCATGGAAAGAAACCTAGGGAAAATCCAAGGTTACATTTTTTACTCAGCATTAACACTAAAACTGACACAATTTTTAAGAATTTTACTTCCTAAATATTACATATACATATAATATAAGATGCATATTGCATTTCTTATGGTTTCATATTTCATACTTCGATTATTAAAATAATTTTCTAACCAAATATTATAGATTCTAACATAAGTATATATGCCCTAAAATTGGAACTTAACAGTAACCATAATATACATATAAATTTTTGATATCTATTGCTATATGGCTCTTCATAAGGTTTATATCAATTAACAATCCCAGTATTTGTTTCAATGTTTTATATTATTATTTTTATTTATCATTTATCAGCTAATAATAGTAACAAATAGAAATAATGTAGAACATTCTTTTACTATTTATTTTTTTACAGTAAGTAAATTTACTGAAGAACATGGAGTAATGGTGTAAAAGGTGGCATGTTTTTCTTATTCTTGAACAAAAAGGTATCAGTTGAATTCCTTTGAAAAGAAGATTTAAATAGATTTTAGGTTTGTTTACATAACCAAATGAAGTTTTATTTTTAATGAGATTAATTCATCAAGATTTTGACTCCTTTTTAATCATTTATTTATACATACAATGTTTATGATATTTATAAAAACATTGTGGATTTCTGAAATAACACATAATTAGCCAAAGTATATTATTATTGAAATACATATAAGAAATCACACCACATTTTTTGTTTTCCTCTTCATGTGCTCCTTAAAAAATTTAATATATTTTTTTCATTTCTCATCTCCTATTAAATGATGAAACTATCTCAATTATGTTATTTCCATGATAGACTAAAATTGGTTTACTAATATCAACACAGACTCGAGGCCATATAATCATATGTGTGTATACATATATGTAATTTTATATGTAATTGTCCACATACACATATGAGGGGGGAACTCCTCCAAAATACTAGAGGGCTGG
This sequence comes from Carollia perspicillata, assembly GCA_004027735.1. Classification (NCBI taxonomy): domain Eukaryota; kingdom Metazoa; phylum Chordata; class Mammalia; order Chiroptera; family Phyllostomidae; genus Carollia; species Carollia perspicillata. The sequence goes on from PVKM010010945.1 coordinate 12,233, forward strand.
CCCCTTGTAATACAAACTTCCCCTGTTAGGCGAATGTTCTAGGAACCCATCTGTATCACCTGGTGGTGTTGTGAGAGGCTGCATTTGACTTCAGTAATTTTTTTGCAGACACTTTCAATTCATTTGCCCATTTCCTGATGGGTGATTTACAAGTACACCAGCCCACAATGTGCTGAGTGTTCAGTAGTTTTTGTTCAAAAACGAGACGACCCTCATGTCCCACCCTCCCTATTGACCTGACCTTGCCCCAGGAAAACTTTTTTTCTTGTTTGTCTAGGTGAAAACAATCCTCAAAGGGAAATACTGTGCTGATGTGGAAGAGGTGAAATAAACAATGGCAGAAAACCTAAAAGATATAAAAATCCATGAGTTCAAAAGCTATTTGAGCAGTAGAAACAATGTCTTGATAGGTGAATTGCATCATATGCTGAGTACTTTGAAGATGACTAAGGTTTAAACATGTAAGAATAAATACACAATTTTTAATAAATGCATTCCTTTTTTTAGTCCCCCTCATGTAAGTACTTATACACAGTTATCCAACACATATACAAAATCTGTGTTCCAAAGACATGTTGTGTAATTCTCTATGCTTTTACTACATGTAAAATATTATTAATTATATTATGGAAGAATTATATGATGGAATATGTATATGAAACACTTAGAAAAATGCTGTGTAAATATTAGCTAATCTTTCCATTTAAAATAGTATAGACTTCTGCAATACATGCATGTGATTCATCGATGTCTTCATGAACTGTGCTTCGGTAGACCTAGAACAGAAACAAGGAAAAACTATTTCTCACCACATTTCAGTATGTTTTCTGGCAGATTTTCTTACAAATGCAATTAGAAAAGAAGTACTAGTAGATATTAAAATAAAAATTTTGGAAATACATTATTTTTGCTGAAAATATAAATACATATTGACACAATCCAAAGATATATGTTACTGACTTATTAGAACTAATGAGATTTAATATTAAGTGACATAGCTCATAAATATCAATACATTATTTTTATAGGTCTATGTCATATGTATAAATAAATTATTTAAACAAATATGAAATCTAAACATTTTTCTCACTGACATTTTAAAATCAATAAATATGTGTACCACTTGCCTTTATTGATTTGGATAAATATATCCAAAACTGATATATTTTTTGGAAAGATTAAATAAGGAAATATATGTTAAATTGTTGATGTATTTGTTTAGCTTAGATAAAGTATATTAACATACCTAAAACTGAAATATTTATATATTGCATACATATGTATATATAGATACATATGTATTTAGATGCCCTAATGATAATTATTTAAATATTCAATATACTTCTTTTAATATTTTATGAGACCTGCTTTTTGTTCATATCATAATCTCAAAAAAGTGCTGGATTAATTTTATTTTTTAAAACATAATTACATGAAATAAAATAAGAAAGTATTTTATGCAGTTTTATCTGCTTTACAGATTAATTATATAAATCCATTTTATTTTTATTAAACTCATAAATAAGTTAATTGTGGCTTACCATGTGTAATTCTACAGAAAATGTGTAAAATTTCTAAGTCTGACGACTTTCCTGACAAATTCTAATTTTGTTTGTGGAGAGGACAAAAAAGACAACCAAAAAAATAATTTTCATGTTCAAGCATTCAAAAATATATAACATACTGTCATTTATGTTGTAGAGAATAAATGATATAAAAGTCCATTTTATAAATGTTACTTAACCCTAAAATCAAAACCAGAAAAAGAAAGAAAAAACTGAAAATTCATCATTTAAGTATTTCTAAATTCTTTAAAATTTTTTAAAAAATATTTTATTGATTATGTTATTATAGTTGTCCCATTTCCCCCCTTCACTCCCCTCCACCCTGCCCTCTTTCCCACCCACATTCCCCCCTTTAGTTCATGTCCATGTGTCATACTTGTAAGTTCTTTAGTTTCTACATTTCCCATACTATTCTTACCCTCCCCCGTCTATTTTCTACATATTTTCTATGCTACTTACTCTCTGTACCTTTCCCCCCTCTCTTCCTATGATTACCCTGTTGCTAACCCTCCATATGATCTCCATTTCTGTGGTTCTGTTCCTATTCTAGTTGTTTGCTTAGTTTGTTTTTGTTATTGTTTTTGTTTTAGGTGTGGTTGTTAATAATTGTGAGTTTGCTGTCTGTATACTGTACATGTTTTTTATCTTCTTTTTCTTAGATAAGTCCCTTTAACATTTCATATAATAAGGGCTTGGTGCTGATGAACTCCTTTAATATGACCTTATCTGAGAAGCATTTTACCTGCCCTTCCATTCTAAATGAAAGCTTTTCTGGAAAGAGCAATCTTGGATGTAGGTCCTTGCCTTTCATGACTTGGAATACTTCTTTCCAGCCCCTTCTTGCTTGCAAGGTCTCATTTGAGAAACCAGCTGACATTCTGATGGAAACGTCTTTGTAGGTAATTGCCTCCTTATCTCTTGCTGCTTCTAGGATTCTCTCCTTATCTTTAATCTAGGATAGTATAATTATGATGTGCCTTAGTATGTTCCTCCTAGGGTCCAACTTCTTTGGGACTCTCTGAGCTTCCTGAACTTCTTGGACATCTATTTCCTTTGCCAGAATGGGGAAGTTCTCCTTTATTATTTGTTCAAATACCTTTTTCACTTGTTGCTCTTCCTCTTCTCCTTCTGGTACCCCTATAGTTCAGATGTTGGAATGTTTAAAGATGTCCTGGACATTCCTAAGCCTCTAGCATTTTTTAAATTCTTGTTTCTTCATTCTTTTCTGTTTGGTTGTTTCTTTTTTCCTTCTGGTCCACTCCATTGATTTGAGTCCCAGTTTCCTTCCCATCACTGTTGGTTCCCTGTACATTTTCCTTTATTTCACTTAGCGTAGCATTCATTTTTTCATCTAATTTGGAACCAAATTCAACCAATTCTGTGAGCATGCTGATCATCAGTGTTTTTGAACTGTGCATCTGATAGGTTGGCTATCTCTTCATCACTTAGTTGTATTTTTCTGGAGCTTTGATCTATTCTTTCATTTGGGCCATTTTTTTTTTGTCTTGAAGCACCTGTTACGTAGAGGGGCGGAGCCTTAGGTGTTCACTAGGGCGGGGCAACCCAGTCACTGGGTTGTGATGCTGTATGGGGGCGGTGCGTCCAAGAGGGAATAATGGCACTTGCTCCACTCCCTGCCAGATTTCAGTCCCTTCCCTTGCTTCTTCCAAGCAAATTGGGCCTCCGGGTGCTGATTCCCGGGTGGGTGGGCTTGTGTGCATTCTAGGACCCTGTGAGTCTCTCCAATGGACTTTCCTGTGAGCCTGGGAGTCTCTCCCAGCACCTCAACCCCCATAGGTGTTTTCAATCAGTGCTTTGAAGCTTTATTTCCCAGCACTGGGGCCTTGGGTTGCTCGGTCTGTCTCCCTCCCCTGTTTCACCTGGTTTATCTGCACACGAGCATGGGAATGTGGGACCATCCGGTCTGCCAGCCGCCTTGCGCTCCTCGCTGGGTCCGCCTGCTGCCACTGTGTGCCCTGGTCCACAAGCCACTGCTTTGCTGTGACCCCTCTCTGCCCGACTCCCCCCCTCCTACTGGTCTGAATGAACACTTCTTCTTTAACTCCTTGGTTGTCGGACTTCCATACAGTTCAATTTTCTGTCAGTACTGGTTGTTTTTTATTTCTAAATTGTCATTGTCCTTATTTTGGTTGTGTGAGGAGGCACAGTGTGTCTACCTACATCTCCATCTTGGCCGGAAGTCCGTGTTTCTAAATTCTAAGTTAAAACATTAACAATAAAATTTAGTAACACATTTAAAGATTACTATGCCATAATTAATAAAATTATTGTTTAAATTAAGGCAAATAGTTCATCATTAAATTATTTTAAAGAGAAGTCATATATCAGTCGATCAAAAAAGATATAATCACATTGAATTTTGGTCAATGAAAGGAATAATTTTAATAACGTTTGTGATTTGTTAATAAAAAATACTCAAACCAGGGATAAATAGAAGCATATTTATTGTAAGCAGAAATTATATCTGAGTCTTATAGTTAACATCCAGCTTAAAGTTTCCACATGATATTAATACAAATTAAAGTCAGAAACATTAAAAGAATGGTTACCATCATTTGTATTGAATACCTTTTTCTTGGAGTTTTAGCTAGAGAAGTCAGAATAGTAAACACGATTTGCCTACTAATTTTCCTTGTCTCTTTTACATAAAGATGAAAAAAATCTTAATTTTAAAGGAAAAATGTTAAAGATTTTGTAAAAACCACAATTGTAAAAATGTAAAACATCCTGAGCAAAGTTAAAAATTTCATGAACTTTCAACCTCCGTAAAATTTACAGGTTATTTATTCTGCTCTTTTCCCCCCATACACCTATAAGCCTACTGCCACTAACCTTCATCTTTTTTCCCCAGTTGATCTTTTTAATTATTAAAGTATTATATCAATTTCAGTTGTACAACACAGTGATTTGACATTTATATACCTTACTAAGTGATCACCACAATGAGTCTAGTTGACCATCTGTCAACATACAAAGTTATTATGACATTTTGATAAATATTATTGCATTCTTAATCATATACATAAGGGTGCTTTTTGTCTAATAAGGAACCAACCTAAACACATGAGTTTGAAAAGACTGCTAAATTACAACAGGCTTCCTCAGCAGCATTATATCTGTAGTAGCATCGCTAAAGTCTTATTGACATTTTTAAAATTTTTATCCCCACATTTTCAAACTCAGAAATTTTCTAAAAAATATGTGATGAATGGACTGTCAAGTCTGTGAAGGGTCTGAGGTTTTACCTGACAGCTGGTTAACACATCAGCTTGCTGCAGTTTCATGGAAACGGATAAAAGACAGGATACTTCTGGGTCACAGAAGAATTTCATTGCTCATGACACTGCAAGCAATGTGCATATCAGCATGTGTGTGTACTTGTCACTCCTCCTTGTCCCATATCCCCAGATCCCAGGAAAAGAAGCAGATGACACCTGCGCATGCAATGGCACAGAAACAGAAGGACTCTGAATTTAGAAATGGGTTTTTTTGAAACTGGGATTTTTATAATGGGGGTGAGTGTGCCTTTGCTCTAGGCCACAGTGTTTTGTTGAATGCTTTTCTTCTTCAATACACCTTCATTTTCATCCATTGAATTTCTGCATTTGGTTTTTACAATGTTCCCCCACTTTTCTTTCTAACCAGGATCCTGGATCCTGATTCCTCCTTTGTATATATTTATTATGTGCCGCAGCCCGCTGCAGCTAGGGTGGTCGTAAGTCAGGGTGAGGGATGATAATAATGGAGAGGGCCAAGACTCAGCTGGTAATGGCGAGTTTATTGCAATGGCTGGAGCCTTTTTATGCAAGCCATAAACAAAGAACAATGAGTGACCTTAAGAGTTACATCTTTGGTACATGACGCATATGCCCAGACTATGCTCCTTCTTGCGCACGGGAACAATCAGATAGCTAGCAGTAGGGAGGCAATCAGGACTCAGAACGGCCTTGAGGCCAGAAACCAGGTTTCTATCACCACTCCCGCAATGAGAAACCCTCTCCTTAACCCCTTATGGCCGCTGGGCCCCTACAATTATGACTTTTCACTTTATTTTAAACTAAAACAATACATCACTCTTTTGTTTTAATGACATGGACTTTTTAAAGCATCAGGAAGGTTCCCATGTAGAGGTTAAATTTTTTGGATTTATCTATGTCCTTGTGTCATTTAATTGTTTTCAAAGAGGAGAATAAGTCAGGCTAATTTTTTTTTTGAAAAAAAGTGTATATAGTGATTTTAGGTACTTAATATCACCCAACAAGGCAATATATGTTATCAGCAGTCTGACTTTAAATGACACTGATTTTCATCATTGAGTTGAAGTGATGACTGCTAGCTTTCTCCCTTGTAAAAACATCTCCCCTTGTCCAGTAGAGTGTAATACATGCGACAATAAACCATCACCATTTCAACCGATGCTAACATTTATTGATGAACTTTGCCTGAATTTATTATTTCATTAAAAGTAGCAGAATGGGGATTTTTACAGCACTATATTTTTTGTCTTTATTTATTACTTGACAACTTTGTATTACAAATGTTGTTAGTATTTATGAATAACAGGATTTTTAGGCTTGGTTAAAACTTGATTTCATCTATGGCTCATTTTTCAAAGTTGTTGGAGTTATAGTATGCCTGGGCATTCCAGGTCCAGCTTGTCACTAGGTGTAAGCACAATGCAAAGATTTCTGGGGAAGGAAAGAGATTTTTATTAACAGGGTTCCAATTTCAGGGGGCTGGGAGCATGCCTACTCAGAACTAATATCTTCCACAAAGCACAGATATTGTCTTGTTCCCAGAATGATTCAATTTCAAACCCATACCCAGAAGTTCCCCATTATTGCTTATATGTCTTTTTGGAGTCCCAAGATACCTACACAAACAGGTATCCATCCTCAGGCTCTCTCTCTTTCTCTATGCCTCTGGTGGGCAAATGTGGGTTTCAGCATCTCCATTGCCTTATCTCATCTTTCTCACTCCTGAGATCTGGGTGTGCCCTTCCACCTCTCATCAGATGGTTATGCAGGGGAGGCTCCATCCATGGAACCATGGTACCTGAGGCTGCCTGCACCCCTAGGGCCAAGAAACTGCCCAGCTCTGCCTGCCTCCACCTGCTGCTCTTAGGACAAGTGTGTGGAAGCAGTCCACCACCCAGGTGCTGTGCCTTGAGACGCATCCCAAGGGCTGGGATCCATCTCAGTGTGGGACTCCACCTCCAGGGACTGGTGTTTGACCTTGCCAGGGATAAGCCCCAAAAGCTTCTTCCAATGTGAGGCAAAGCAAGAGAAGTAGGCTTCTGCCAGCATTCTGTTTTAAAGACCCCTACCCAAATCCCACACATGCCAGAAGCCAGTGGGAGAGTCCAGCTTTCAACTACGTGTGCTAATGTCGACTATGTTTGCCTTTGCCCCTCTTCCAGCCATGATGTTCAGTAAGTTGGCAAGGTAACCAGTCACAGGTAGGCACACTGGGTCGCAGACCAGAGAGAGTGTCTGGCTCCCACAGCTCACGCAAGCGCTGTGCAGCCTTTGTCAGGCTCTGTGTTGATTGTTTACAGTAACCCCATGGTTGGGAAGGCTATCAAGTGCCAGCATTGGCTTTATTCCCGGGCTGCCTCTCTGCCCCTCCTCCTGCTGGCTGCGCTGCTTGGGTGCCAGAGTGACAGTTGCCTGCAATAGTCTTTCTTCCCCAGTGGGCTTTCCCTCCGCAGGCTCCCTTCTGGGGGCCTCCTCTGTTCTCTAGCCATTTGGCCAGACTGCCCTGGCCAATATCTGTGTTGATGGAAATATTTTTTCCTCTTTTGCATATTCCAGTGGACAATCAATGTGTAGATTCATGTATATATTCTCCAAAATTCAAGTAGTGAGGCACCCTTAAAGCTGGTCATGGTATCATAAAAATATTATTTATTATGTGGTTTCTCGATCTCTGGTTCAGGACATCCTATAATTACATAGTGCTTTTCTGAATCTCCAAAATCTCTATTATTTTATTTAGATGAATATCTGGGTGGAATGTAGTTTATTGTATCCGACTATCATTTTTTCTAGGTTCTGTCTGCAGTGAAGTTAGGAAATATATTTTTTAAATCTGATGAATAGAATTTGACTTTTTGAATCAAGTTTAACATTTTAAAACATTCTTTGAAGCTTTATATATTTATTGTTCTACCCTAAATATTTTGTTCCAAATTTTATTTACATAGTCAATATAGTCTGATGTAAAATTTATAAAATAGCATAAATGATAAAAATTATTAAATAAAATTTCTGAGAGAAGTTTATCTCTTTATAAACAATTTTCCTTAGAATTTAAATTGGTGGGCTGATCACAATATAAGGCATAAAAATGTCAAATACTATATTATACACCCGAAAATAATATAATTAATATATTATTATATACCAACTATTTTAAATTAAATAAATATGTAAACAAATAAAAACATATGGTAAGAATATATGTTCATTAGTTATGTACGTGGCCCATCTGTCTTATATTTAGGATAATTTTTTCACTTTATTTTCGGTTTTACTTTGTTGTACTTTTAAACTTATTTTTAAGAGCATTAAAATCACTTACATGGTTCAGAAATGAACAGAATATGCATAGCTAACACATGTTTAAAAAAACATATAGGAACTTATATTCCCAATTTTAAAGCTTACTGTCGGCCCTGGCTGGCGTGGCTCAGTGGGTTGAGCACTGGCTTGTAAACAGAAAGGTCACTGGTTCAATTTCTAGTCAGAGCATCTGCCTGGACTGCAGGTCAGGTCCTCAGTTGGGGGCTTGTGAGAAGCCACTGATCATGTATCTCACTCACTGACCTTTCTCTCCCTTTCTTTCTCTCTTCTCCATCTCTAAAGATGAAATATGCAAAAACCTTAAAAAAATAAAAATGAAACTTACTATGATGTCAAAGTATTTAAAATGCTGTAGTGCTGGTGTAAATATAGGTGCATATATCAATAGAATGGAACTGGATTTCTGGAAATAAAATCTGCATTTATGCTTAGCTTATATTTTACAAAGATGCGAAAACAATTAAATGAGAAAATTGTAATATTTTAGCAAATGGTGCTGTGATAATTGCCTTTCCGCATGCAAAAGCATGAATGAAGATGGACCCCTTCTTCGAACCATATTAATTTTAACTCAAAATGAATCATAGATCTTAATGTAAGATCTAAAACCATAAAACACCTAAAAGAAAATACAGGAATTAATCGTGTGACCTTGTGTTAGATAGTATTCTTAGATATAAAAACAAAAAGCACAAGTACCAAAAGGAAAATAAAAGCAGATAAATTAGACTTCAAAATTTAAAGTGTTTGTGCTCCAAAAAACACCATTAAGAAAGATAACCCCAAGACTCGGAGACAATATTTGCAAATCATATAACTTACAAAGAATTGCATCCAGAATACAAAGAGAACTCTTGTAACTGAATAATGCAAAGTTAAACTGTGCTATTTGCTTCTCCGTGTGGGTGCATCGCTCTGATCAATCTGAGTGAGACTTTAATGGAGATATCTCCATTTGCTCCGTGTACGAAGTCTGGGGTATGTTAGATAAAAATCAGATCCATGAATGCACAGGTCTGAGTTGCGCCCGGGAGTTTATAAACTATCACTGGGGTTGCCTTTGCGGTCTCATTTCTCTCTAATCTCATTTTAAACATTTTCTGTTTCCCTGAATTTCTCCCATTTAGTGCTCAAGCCAGAGTCCACTCACTTCTGTTGTAACCCTAGCTCGGTAGCCACAGAGAAAGAAAGGTAAGGGGGGAAATGGCAGCGGGGGCTCGCCTGCCTCATGGAACAGCAGGTCAACAGCCCTCAGCCACCCTCGCGAACAACCTGATGCCGCAGCAGCGTGGGGAGAAACCCCACAGCAGCCGACTTGGCTGAACCACATCCGGATTCCGGACAGGAGGAGCTGTGAGATGATAATGTTTTTCTCTTTTAAGATGCTAAGTTTTGGGGTAACTTGTAGTATAAAAACATATAAGACATATAATCAGTGATTTTGAAATAAAACAGGCATTGAAATTAACTATAGAATTATGTTACTTGAAATTCTTTGAGGGTTTGTATACTGCATTTTTGTTCACTGATACCTCTGAGGAAGATTACAGCTATTTGCATATATTTTATGTCTTCCAAAACATCATAAATATGCTTAAAACTCACTGCCTGAGGAATAGCATTTCAAACTTTTAGATCATAACACCATGTTGAGGTGACTTATTGTTAAATATGAAGAAATAAGGGGTACCACAAACCAGAGCTGCATATACTGTTCGTCTTACTCATTAAAATATATGAAGCTTCAAATTCATAATTAATATTTCTTAATTTTAACTAATGACTCAGTTCCTCAACAGTTGGAGAAAGAAATCTTTACTATTGGCACAAAATTCACAGATGGTGGCAAGTTTCCTGAAGTTAGAAAATGTATTCTGGATATATATATATATATATATATATATATCTATATATATATATATATATTCAAAATTGTAATGTATTTAAAAAAACTTAGTTTTATGCACTCAGAGATCCTATATATTGCATTGACAAATCAACAGTAAGTTTCTCTTCGATTCTACATAAACCAGAAGAGTTTGCGTTACCTTGAAATATGAAAAACACATGAGTACCTATGTGAGCCATAACAAAACTGTGTCAATTTGTCTGTTGTGCAGTAACCCTTTAGAAAAACAAAGATGAATCGTGATTACCTTCTCACTGTAAAACTACCCATACAGAGCTAGATCTGAATTTTTTATGATCATCGAAAGAATCTAATTACCTTTTAAAAATGGCCAGAACAATTATCCCTAACTTCATTGACTGAATCACTCCTGTTAGTTGGTGATTAATCCATGTGCATGTTTAGCTTGCCTATGCCTATTGATTTCAATCAAAGAATTAACAATTTTGAAAAAAAATGCACTGACTGCATTTAAATTTATGTTTGGTAACTGGTAACTAGCTGGATATTTTAAATTGGAAAACTGCTTTGTTGAATTCACTTGATTTTTGTTGGCCACGTTTATTGGCGATGCTGTTTAGCTGCAGAGAGAAAAGGAAAGGAAAGGCAAAAGTCATAGGAGAGTAATTTTATTAACTGTGTTAGACATGGAAATAAGAATGCAGTACATTAGTAAATTGTCACAATGATCAAATAAAATATAATTGTATAAGAAACTATTTAAAATGTAATAATAAGAGTGGCTTTACATGCTTTATTATAATCGCTTATTGTCCTTCCAACTGGTCTATTTTCCCTGTTTTTATTTATATCTCTGATTAAATGTTATAATGTTAGAAAGAGGTTTTATCTATAATACACTTCCTTAAAATTCACCATTTATAATATGTTTCGTTTTTCTGCTTATTTTGTTATAACAGCTGTCACTGCTTGAGTTGATGTTTTGTTTATTAATTCCCTCTAAGAAGAGAAGAACTTCACTACCCAGAGAGCAAGGACTTTGTTCATTTTGTCTGACATATAATGTGTTCTTTAAATATTTGGGATTTAAAAAAATAAACTCCCTTGAATATTTATCTCTTCCACTAGACTGTCCATTTGACTCAGAGGGTTGGAGGGAACGATACTTTCATCATGTCCCTGGCACTTAATAGGAACTCCATAAAAGCAGGTCGACTGAATGAGCAAATGGCTGCACACATGGATACATTCAATTCCTCATCCTCACTCCCACAGGCTTAGATCAGAATTCCTGGGAGAGAGAACAACAAATGCAAACCTGGAAGATGCGTTTCACTGAAGGGTGTCTGCGAACCATTAGAATCCGAGGGTCGCTGCTGCGAGGTGAATTAAACCATTGTAGACGGCAGCTCCATGAAGACAGAAGGCACGGGGGAGCAGCTCCTGCACTTTTCCACATTGGCAGTGTTGGCAATTCTGTAGGCATTAATGTAGCAACGTGCTGCGGCAGCTGCCAGCAGTCAAGATGTACACTCTTCAGTAAATATAACCACAGGGAATAGGAGCCAGAACCAAAACAGGAAATACAAACAAGAAAATAGTGGATCCAGACTGTGGGTGCTAACAATGGTGGCTGTAAGCATACAAGAGACAGCCTCAGGCAGCAGTGTTGACTAAAAATGTTTAAGGAGCCCTACAAGGAAGTCCCCAGTCCCAGACAGTGGCAAAAATGAAGAAATAATGTTTGCAACTGTGCCAATGAAAGTGTGTATTTTTTTCCCTAGGCTAATGATAGCTGAGCAAACACAGGTGATATAGAGATATTAGAGGAAGTTTATATTCCACGATTCTACAGTGTAAATATGTAATTCTTGGTGATTGTCCATTTTAAGGAGTAGTTGAAAGCAAAATAAAGGCTTTAGTGAAAGAGCTCCTCCTTGTAAAAATACACCTCCAATGAGATCATGAAAATTACAGTTCACCTATATCTGTGCATAACTTATTAATACTTATAGTGAGGATTCTCAGAAAGAATGTTAGAAAGGTCACTCTAAATATCGTTTTAAATACATTCATAGGAAATACGGCGATATCAAGTCAAACTCTGTAATATTGGCATTTTCTGACTATACAGAAGGCACACTAACCTCACTGAGATAGTGGCAAAGGATAGTGGCACAGTTACTAGGATACAAAAAAGGCTTCTTAAACAATGTAACATAAAAGCTGAAACTTGAAGGATCAGTTAGTTAAAAAACAGGCTGTGATTTGCGAGGTGTCCTATTGAGCATCGTTATGTGCTATAACACTCAGAGGTTAGAGTGCACGGCACAAAGGAGGGAAAATGTGTGTATGTGTTCTGGGCTGTAGGGTGGTCGCATCTAGGGTGAGAGTGTTAAAGGAGGCTGGGGCATAAATGTTTGTTTTAGCGCTTAGAGTGTTATAGAAATTAAGCTTTATCCCATTGCTACCTCCCACAGATAGGCGTAACATTGTCAATGGATAAACCTATTCTCCGGGACAAAAAGTTATAAAGAGGGAAACTGCTTCATATATATATATATTATCTCATTTAAGATCATTTTAATTGAATTAGAACAGCTAAAGTTCCAAAATATTAAATTCTTTTATCTAACTTTCAGAAAACAATATCTGTTTTTTCTAATTGTGCATTACTTTTACTATAATATAGCCATATTTTGATTCCTCACCAACCCTGAAATTTATGTCTGATCAACTTATAGTTTCACAGCATCATCCACAAAATCTTTGGCTCTGCTTCATCATTATTAGCTTTAAAAAACCCATATTCTAGAATCAACCTGCGGTCTGCCTCTTGCTATACTGTTTCCATGATGACTTATGATATTGGGAAAAAAATCTCATAGCCATAAGAATAATTGATGCTACAAATTTTGTTTTCTAATGTTTGCTGAAAACTGAATAAGGCACCTAAAATATTTTATTTTCCTTAGTTAGGTTTTTATCCCACTCTCAGCAGTGAGTTATGTTCGAGTTTATTAGTTACTGAACAAGTTCTTTTATGGTCTGACATCAGTCTGCTATCTCAGCCTTGCCTCTCAATGCTGAATTAACATTCCAGAGCTCTGTTTTGTAATTCATTTATTACACTCTATTTAAGGTTTTGCTAACGCATTATATTCTATTCACACCTTCCCATATCTTTTCTCACATTACCTGTCCTGAATGTTTTCATGCTGTGTTTTCTTCCATTGAAAACTTCAAATCATCAATTCAGATCAACAGTTCAAGTGTAATTCTGTAATCAACTCTTCTAGGTAGCATTTGCCTAATATCTGCCAAGTTCCCAATTAAATTTGCATTGAATGACAAGTAGACTCCCTTATATCTTTTTTTTACATACCTCAATGAAAATTATCAAAACATAGTATTGAAATTGCTATGTGATCTTCCAAAAATAAAGGATAGTAACTATGCCATATTGCTTTTGCATCCATAAGACGCAAAATAATTTGTGATGCAAAATAATTACTAATTTCAAAACACAATAAAGGAGATATCTCGTGATCATGTTGACCTCAATAGTTATAGTTTGCTTTTCCTTTATAGAGATCCATAGTAGATAACTGACTGGAAATACAGCACTTAGATTTTAGTCAAAATAAAATATCAGAAGCAGTATTTATCATCCCCCATAGAAACACCAAAACAATGTGCAAAATGTGTGAGAAAAACATTCACAGTTACTAGATATAGATAACAAATGAAAGTGATCTTGCAGAGAAAGGAGAACAAATGAGATGAGGTCTATAATTGCCTCACAATAGTGAACTGATATGGTTTGCAAAGCATGGTGAGCAAAGGGAGAAACTCAAAGAAATTAGTTTAGGAGAAAAATCTGAGACTCGAAGAAGATCAAAGTGACTTCAGTTAACAAAATAAAGAACGTCTAATGAAAGAACTGCATGTGGAGAACTCTAGGGTTCTTCAATGATTTCTTCTTAAGTATTCAGCCATGTACTGAAAAACTAACCATATATGCAGGTATGAAAACTATAATGTGTAAAATAAAAAAAAACTAGGTGAGATTAATAGAAGATTACATGTCAGAGAAGGGAAAATTAGTAAATCTGAAGTCAAAAAATAGAAACTATTAAAACTGAAATACAAAACATCGAGCGGAAAAAATGGAAGGAAGACTACCGAGCTGTTATATAACTTGAAGTCAACTGTAACTGCAGCTTAAATCCTTGACAGTAAAATTATATTTTAAAAAATGGGCTGAGTTTTTTCACATTTAATGAGAACTGTAAACTTAATATTTAATGGTTTCTATAAAACTTTAATACCAGTTCTTGCAAGATGGCTGGTGAAAAAAACTGAGAAGCCAGATTCTAAGGAGAAAGAAACCAGGAGCCCAGAAGGCAGGTGTGGATGGCAAGGTTAAGAAGGGTCAAGCTAAGAAGGGGAAGGAAGCCCAACCTCAGCCAAACCCTGCTTGACTCAGGGAAACTGGCAGATATTCATGGTGGGGGACGTATTCCCAAAAGGTCATTGGCAAGAGGAAGTATTTAGCAGCTAAATCCAGGATTTAAAAGAAAAAGAAGGAGAAAGTACTTGCTACTGTCACAAAACCAGTTGGCAACGACAGTTACCATGGTATCCAAGTGGTTAAACTTCACGAAATGCCTAGATATCATCCTACTGAAGAGATGCCTGGAAAGTTACTGATCCATGAGAAGAAACCCTTCAGTCAGCATGTGAGTAACCACAGGTCAGCATCACCCCCTGGACGATTCGGATCATCCTCACTGGGAGCCATGGAGACAGGAGGGCGGTTTTCCTGAAGCCGCTGAGCAGTGGTTTGCTATTTGTACCTGGACCTGGGTCTCTTCATCCACTTCCTCTGCAGAGACACACCAGATATCTGCCATCACCATCTCCACCAAAATTGCTCCCAGTGCTGTGAAAATCCCCAAACATGTCACTGATGCTTACCTCAAGAAGTAGCAGCAGACACGGGGAGGGGGAGATCTTCAACACCAGGAAAGAGAAATACAGGATTATAGAGCAGTGCGAGATTTGCAAGAAAGCCGTGGACCCTCGAATTCTGCCAAAAATCAAAGCTTCAGCTCCTGGGCTACCCCTGCTGTTTACGATCACAAATGAGCTTTATCCCTACAAAATGGTGTGTCAAATTTCTTACAAAGAACCTAAATAAATAACTTGATCTGTAAAAACAGTTTAATACCAGAAACATGGAGAATATACCTAAGCACATCCTAATTTATCATAATGACTTCAAACCAGTGATAAAGAAAAACTATATTAAAGGCAACCAGAGAAAAACGAAAACTGGTTTTATATAGAAGAATAAATATAAGGTTGACAGATTAGTTGGAACAATGCAAGTGACAGGGCAGAATTGTGACACTTTCAAAATACTATAGGGGAAAAAAGTCTGCCTTGAATTTTATACCTATTTTTTTTTTAAAACAGAGGCAAAATAAAGATGTTTTGACATACCAATGCTAAAAGGCCAAATCAAAACTTGACTCACATCACAAGAAATGTTAAAGAAAGTAATTGAGATAGAAAGACAATGACAGCAGATAGAAATATGAATCTAAAGAAATTAATAAAAACCAAGTGGTAACAGAAAGGGTAAATATGAAATATTTTATTGTGAAATATTAGTAATGCAAGCTTACTTAGCCTTTAGAAATCATTCAGTACTATCCTTTATATTATCAACCTAAAAAAGAAAAGTATATGATCTTTATAATAGATGTTGAGAAGTATTACAACAAATATAACGTGCATTTTTAATAAAACTTCTTAATAAATTGGGGATAAAGGAAACTTCCTCAATCTAATAAATGGTGTTCAAAAGTCACACTTGATGCAGAATCTTGAATCTCTTCCATCAATTAAAAAAAAAAAAACACTGCCCAATCTCACTACATCCATTCATAATTTCCTTCAAACTTCTAGATAATTCATCAAGGCAATAAAAAGAAACATATCCAGTTTGGAAAAGAAGTAAAACTATTTATTTGCAAAGAAGGATCTCATAAATTACTTGTAAAAGAATATGAAAATAAATCTCAAAACTTAATAATCAGAAAATAAGCCAAAAAAGAAATGGAACAATATTTGAATAAATTCTTTGCCAAATATACAAATGAACACATGAAAATTTTTATCACTATTAGTTATCAGGAAAATGCAAATTAAAATCTCATTGAGATATAATGCAAATGAAAATCCCACTGCATAATTATGTAAATGATTAAATTAGATGACTGGCTGTAATAAGTGTGCAGAGGACTGAACTTGTACTTAATAGTACGTCTCCAATTTTATTTATTTTTATTATTTTTTAAGATTTTTAAAAATATATATTTTATTTATTTTTAGAGAGAGGAGACAGGAAGGAGAAAGACTGGGAGACAAACATCAATGTGGGGTTGCTTCTCCTGTGCCCCCTACGGGGGACCTGGCCTACAACCCAGGCATGTGCCCTGACTGGGAATCGAACCAGAGACCCTTTGCTTCACAGGCCCGCACTCAATCCACTGAGCTATACTTGCCAGGGCCTGTATCTCCAATTTTAAACAAACTGCATCATGACCTTATTTTATACTCTGCACAATATTGAAATATTTTTCTCTCAGGGATATATTAAAATACAGAATATTATATGTTTAAAACACTTGACATGCTCAATGATATATGGTAGTATTAAAAAAAATAAATATCTATTTTTATTGCACTTCTTCCCACTTCGTCCACATACTCTATTACCCAAATATCAGCACACTGCTCACCTAGCTATCTTTGGGCTTTTTCTCAAGTCACTGAGTAGAACAAAATAAAGGAAGACAAGTTAAAACTAGATAATTAGAAATAAATAGAATGCAGCTTTGTGCACAAGATATACAATGAAACAAAAGTGTGAACAAAAAATAATGAAAATGTAATAATAAAAACTTAAATTGCTTAGCAGTAACTATGAAATATGTCCTGTGATAAACACTTTCTTGTATTTCTTCATTTATGTTTCCCCACGACGCTGTAACATTAAAAGTAGAATAATCTGCACTTTATGATGAGGACACGGGGCTCAGAGAGATTAATTATCATCACGTACAGCTAATTTGAAACTCCAAGATCTCTCACTACGGTGCAAAATAGTCTAAATGCCTGATTAGGGTGGTCAGGTTAAATAAATTAGACTATAGTCATAAAATGAAATACAAAACAAGCATTAAAAATCTAATAATGATAATGATTCTTACTGATTACTTACCACTTGAAAGTTTTTCATGCTAAGTACAGTTTTATATCCCTTTTTGTGATAATCCTGAGGGAATTCACAGGAGAATGCATGCCAGGTGTGAATTGACAAGTGTGTTTCAGAAGCGGGGCTCACAGAATAATTTGACCATTTCTTAGGGTGAATGTGTGCTTGTTTACACACACGATTTACTTAAAACAGTTGCCGAAATAAACCATGATTGTTTCAATATGGTGAAATTATAAATTATGTCTTGTGATTTCTACTTAACTGTTTCTGATGATCATGTATAATATTTTTAATTAAAAAGTATAAACCTTAATTATAATAAAACATAATATTGTTCCTATCAACATGTATACATTTTCACCACGTAGTCTGCTGCTCAGAGTATTTACCTGGTACACTGTAGGTACTCAATAAATGTTTATTCTATAAATAAAAAATAATAACACCATAAAAGGGGGAATATTTCCTTTTATGGTATTCGATAATAAAACTGAAACATTCAGATTCTTTCTATAAAAGGATATGAGAAATGTCTAAGTTTTACTAGTGAGCATGTTTATATTGTATGTTATTTAAAAGTGTTTTATAAATTATGCCACAATGCACCTTTTCAAAATAGGCAAACCTCTAGATTCTGCCACAGATACTTTGAGTTTGAAAGACCACGTCATATGATTTTGTTCTTAAAAGGAGAAACCTAAGAACATATTTTTTTCTACTCAGTAAATATCAATCTCACCTCAGTTATTTTTCTTGTCTGGCTATTTAAATCAAATTATAAATGTGTTCCAAATGAGAAGAAAAGGAGTTTATGATAATCACAGATTCTGTCCTTCAGAGTGTTTTTCTTGTAACAGGAGTCCCTAGAGCCAGAACAAAAATAATTAAAGTGAAAGCACAACAAAATAAAGATAAAACTTTAAAGTGATACTGGGTGAATCATAGATATGCAGGAGTCAAAAATCAACCAGGAATTTGGAAAGACCAAAATCACAAAAGCACCCAGGTTTCAGTTATATAAACAATTTAGAAAAGATTTCTTTAGAGTGCTACAATAAATATGACTCAGAAAAAATTCATAAAAGACCACATAAAGAGAAAGAAAGAGTACAAAATAATCATTAATAAACAAAGAAAATATAATATTTAATAAAAGAAAACTAAGTAATGTTCATTTTATGATGATAAAGCATACACCTGACGTTCATCCTCCACCACATATCATGGATGATGATCATTCCCTTTGCTCGGCATCTCAGTGGCACAAAATTCTTTGCCAAGTAAAATAATTCAAATTTTTAATCAAGAGAGGAATATGCCTCTGGTGTAAAATTTTTGCACCAGTATCTCAGTGGTCATCTTCCATTGAAATGTAGTAAGACATAAATATTTGTAAGTGTCTGAAGGAATTATCTAATCCCAATCTGAGGACTTCTCTCTTTGGCATCTTCGTCATCTCACTTCTTGAGGATTCTTTGAATTCTCTGATCATCTGACTAGAAAACTGTGCTCTGTATAGTTTTGTTTTGCATAAAATATGTATATAATCACATGTTCTGCAATTACTTAAGTAGTATTTACCAAGGGTATACATGCTATATATGGTAAAATAGCAGGAGACATTTTACAGCAAACAGATATTTTCAAAGAGATATATTTTCAATGGGATATATTCCCATTTTCTGTAGACTGCTTTAGACTCTGGAAGACACAATCCATGTCCTTCTCAGTATGTTGAATTATTTTTCTTTTTTAAATTGTTCAATTACAGTTGTCCTCATCCCCCCCAGTACTCTCCTCTGTCCTACCCACGCCTGACCTTCCACATAAATTAATTATTTATTAGTCAACAAAAACCAAGAATTAATTAAAATAAAATAGAAATAAAGAGTTTAGGCCCTTATTGGTCTGGTTCAGTTGGTTGGGCATCATTCCACAACGCAAAAGGTTGCTGGTTGGATTCTCCGTCATGGAACATGCCTGGGGTACTGGTTCTGTCCACGCACAATGGAGAGGCAACCGACTGATGTTCCTCTCTTGTGCAGGTGTTTCTCTCCCTCGTTTTCTCCCTCCTTTCCCCTTCTCTAAAAATAGATTAAAAATTAAAAATAAACGATCCATTTAGTAGTGTGTTTATTTTGCGCTATTCAAAGTTCTTTTTCATTAACTATTTCATTGGCTAACCCTAACACTGCACCGAATTTTAATGCCTTTTTTCTCAACTCTACATTCCATAGTAAATGTTAGCACTTGACATATGTCTGTTGGAGATGGGTGAGTACCAATTGAAAATGAATGGCAGGTCACAAAGTACCTATCAAATCCCACCCTGGTGGATGGTATTTATTAGGCTTCAACACTCCTGAATCAGGGCCAGCGTTAAGTATTCAAGGACCTCTAAGCTCTAATTTAAGATTCATTAATCAAAAATCACCATGAGAAACTGTGACATTCAGATGTGCTCTCTGTTTGAGCCCAGGCCGGGCAATCTGTTCACATAACATCAGTTTCTAAAATATTGCTCCTAAATTGCTGCCCTTCAGTATTCTCACCTTTCGTCAGTATTCACTGCGTCTTTAAGCTAGTTCAAACTACTGAGAAAAAAGTTCCAATGGAAGCTAAAAGAAGCTACTGGATTGAGGAATTCATTATTCCAAAAAAGACTGTACATTTTTCAATATTTTTTACAGTCTTTCAAGTTCACTTTCTCCTAAAACAAAAATATAAATATGCTAATTTTTAAGGTGAGTAGAGCATGACTAATAATAATGCTGGAGTTTGTTTGCTGAGTTAGTGTAGTGGAGAATATTGGGTGCGGTTTGTTTTATGCCCAAATTAAATGTGAAGGCCTCCTCTATTAATGTGCGTAGTTCATAGTCATTATTAACATGGCTTTAAATTTTATTTTGACCCTATGCAAGTGGCAGCTGTGTGTCTCTGGGGTGCAACGATACCCTAGTTATAAATCAGTGCTCTAGAAAAATAAGAATTGCATGGCAATTCAATTTATTAGCATTCCAAATATTAACCACACTAATTCTAAAACAATTTCTTTGTGAACATGGATATAGGCTCCTATCAGAGGCAATTCAATTTTATTAAAGTTCTTTGAAACTTAAAATTTTGTTTATGACATGTAGCTTAAAAAATGCCTATGAAAAATATTACTGTTTAAGTAGTGTAAAAATCATCCAAGCAACTATGCAGACTATGGATTCATACTTTATGACAAAATGGGTAAATTAAAATTATATGCTTGCTGATGATGCATAACTCTGTTGGGCTAAAATTCTTATCTGAGAAACAACAACTCCAGAAAAGAACTAAGTGCAAAGAACTTGGATCTTTGTACAAACATATTGTAGACATAAACTTCACATTCTTATTTTGTCAATAGCTTAACATTCTCTAAAACTACTTATAAATATTCCAATATTTTCATGGTTCCAATAAAGCACTAACATTTTGTTCTCTCACCTGTGAAGTAGGAGCACTATTCCTTACTGAATTCCATAGTAACAAAACACAAACTTTCTACTCTCATATATTCATCATTTCAAAATCCAAATTACTGCGTGCCGTATCCAGTACTAAAATTTTAAATGGTGGAAATGTCTTTTTATATTCCAGTTTGTTGAATTCATTTAACCCAGCAAATGATATAAATATGTATGTAATTCAGCACCACTGATAATATAATGATTTAAATACAAAGGCGTATACTGAATTTCATATATTTGATAATGAATGATCACTTTTTAGGACCCTGGTTCCATGAAAAATACATATCATGATACGCCAAGTGGCAGCTTTTCCTTCTCCTTTGAATACCATCTTTACCTTCTATTTTGAATACTTTCCATCACTGTGTATGTATTCAAACACACACAGACAGAAACTCCCTGACTCCACATTTGTCTCTAGCTATCATCCAATTTCTTTGTTCACCTTTATAACCAAACTCCTGGAAATGGTTTTCTCCACTTAAAGACTCCATTTCTTCATCTCCTTCATTTTTGAACCCATTTCCCTTGGATATTTTCACCACACCACTACAATAACATCATGGAAAAATTGTCCAACTCATTGTCACAGATGCTTGCATTTCAAAGCTGTGTTTACACTGGCTGGTGTGGCTCTGAGTGCCGACAGACTGAGTGCCAACCAGCGAATCAAAGAGTCAGCAGGTTCAATTACCAGTCAGGGCACATGCCTGGGTTGCAGACCAGGTCCCCAGTAGGGGACGCATGAGACACACCACATATTAATGTTTCTCTCCCTCTGTTTTTCCCTCCCTTCCCCTCTCTAAGATAAATACATAAAATCTTTTTTTTAAAGTTGTGTTTATGGCCTGTCAACATCTTTTGACACTCATCAGCATTCACCATCGTGGCCTGTCCCTTCATATTGAAACTTTTTCTTTACTTGGCTTCTAAGACGTCCTACTAGTCACTTATTCTTGGTCACCTCTGCCCCTTACATTCAATTTCTCAACCTCAAGTCTGTAAATCAGTACTCTGATCTCTTTTCCTCCTCTCTTCCTCCTTAGGTTATTTTATACTGACATAGTTATAATTATATATGAAAT
>PVKM010010946.1:0-34050 GCA_004027735.1 Carollia perspicillata
GATCTCATCAAAATAAAAAGCTTCTACACAGTTAAAGAAAACAGCATTAAAATTAAAAGAGAACCAACTGTATGTAAAAACATATTTGTCAATGATACCTCTGACAAGGGTTTGATCTCCAAAATATATGAAGAACTCACATGATTCCACTCCAGGAAGACAAGCAACCCAATTAAAAAATGGGCAAAGGACTTGAACAGACACTTCTCCAAGGAGGACATACAGAGGGCCCAGAGACATATGATAGGATGCTCAGCATCACTAGCCATCAGAGAGATGCAAATTAAAACCACAATGAGATACCACCTTACACTGGTGAGAATGGCCATTGTAAACAAATCGACAAATCACTTGTTAGTGCTGATGAGGTTGTGGAGAAAAGGGAATCCTAGTGCACTGTTGGTGGGAATGCAGACTGGTGCAGCCACTGTGGAAAACAGTATGGAGTTTCCTCAGAAACTAAAACTGGAATTTTTTATAATAAAAAAACAATCCATTTATTTGATAGTATTGCATTGATTAGAAATTTATTAATTCAGTCAAAAGGGCCAAAATGATAGTATATGAACTTGAGATTGGAATTTTCTTCTTTTTCTGATCATCTAATTAGTTACTAGGACATGCTACTTTAGTGACTTGTTTTATTAATTTGCCTTATACTTGTAGGAGATACAGCAATGGCCATATCTGAAAAATTAAAATATTCATTATATCAACAGGAATTTTTGCTTGATTTATTATGCACAGATGATGGCAGGGTTGTGATTTGGGCAACATAAAAGGAATAGGAAGCCAGATAATTAAGATTCTCCAGTCTTTTATTCAGTTTTAATTGTGTATGTCACCCACAGTTCAAGCCAGCTGGCATGTTGAACTCAGAGGGAAAAAGATGACATTAAGCATCAACTCTGTTCGCCTTTGCAAACCAATGTTTTGTCTCCTTAATTAAGCTTGGCTTGTGACTATTAAGAAAAGAATTTCTAAAATTATTCACCTCTTTCCTCTCCCCCACTTAAAATTAAACAGGATATCTTAAAGCGAGCTCTTTGATACAAATTCTTGGTAAGCAAGTTTCATTACAGTTCTTGTTTTTAAAGTTTTACTACTTGTAATTTCCATTAAAATTTTCAGGGCAAATAAGTATCAAAACATCTAGCTGAAAAGGAATTCTCATTTCTTCTTTCATGATTAGCAGTTTAAATATTAATTTCATTTAGACTATAACTTGAAACTCTGTCTCAGTAATGCTCATATTAGTGAGTATTAAATTGGGAACTACTACAAAGCAGGAGTTAAGTATAAATAGGTGTAGCACTAGGCAGACCACAATAAAAATGAGATGCTTAATAGTAGGTTGTTTATCGATGGTCATTATTTGAAAGCAGTATCAATTACATTGCGGATGTGGGCTTTGATGATCTAATTGAACTAGGAGTTCTTTCACTATATTTTCAGTTGACCCTTTTCTGAGCATGTATGAGTAGTGATTTGCAAGCAGAAACAAAATATTGACCATAGGATAAAGAACATTCAAAATAACTCAAGTATGTTATTTTCATAGACCAGAGATTGGAGATTTTTCTTTTCTTTTATTTTCCTGGAAATGGCCACATAGTAAATAATTGAGAGTTTGTGAGCTAGACTGTCTCTGTCACAACTATTCAACTCTGCCATGTAGTGCAAAAGCAGCATAGACAATACATGAATGGGGGGGTGTGCTCCAATCAAACTCCATTTATAAAAATAGGGAGCAGTCCAGAATTGACTTACAAGCTGTGGTTTGCCAACCCCTATCACAGATGATCGAATCACTCAATTAGCAGATGGCACCTGACACAGAATTTGGTTCCTGGAACAGCAGAATTTAGGAGGTTAAGATAAATTATTTTCAGAGGACAATAAATTACTCGTGATTTTCCATTTTTTCTTCTTTATAAATTAACTCTTATTTGCTATTATTATAAAGCATAAAAGATTTTTAAAAATAAAAGGCCATATTATAGGACAAAGCAGTCAGTTAAATACATATATGTAACTGATTTACACATTTTCACTTTCATTTCCCATGCAACTATGCAAAGTTAACATTTCCCTCTTCTCAAAAGAGGAAAATAATACATTCTTGAGTTTTGTGCCCAAACTTTGTTGGACAAAGGTCAAACACTGAACAATATAATTTACTTTTATGTTTGGGCCCTATGTAGAAACATGGCAAAAAATATGAAGGACATAGGATGCTATTTCCTAATACATGAAGAATTGAAACATTTTGAGGCATTGCAGAGAAGTTTTTCAAGCCCAGCAGTGGTCTTCCTGCCTCGTGGCTGCACTCTGACACGTAACATTCATGAGGATTGAAGAGTAGTTGTGGAATATCCAGCTCAAAGCCTGGCACACAGTTCTTACGATAATGACTATCAAGGGGATACTCTGAGAGGCCGTGTACACCGGTTCAGAGTATGGATTCTGGAGTGTGGTTGTAAGTCGCAGTTGTGTGACGCTAGGCAAAGAGTAACTTGTCTGTACCTTCATTTCTGCATCTAAAACAGGGATAATAAGAGCAACTTCTTGAGGTTACCTTGAGGGCCCTGACCGGTGTGGCTCAGTTGGGCAATGTCCTGCAAAATGAAAGGACGGTGGTTTGATTCCGGGTGGGGCACATGCCTCAGTTGTGTGTTCAGTTCCAGGTAGGTTCAGTTCCCAGCCACGGTGCATACAAGAGGCAACCAATCCATGTTTCTCTGGAGGAATAAATGACTAAATATGTATAAAATGCTTAGAGACACTGGCATGTGGTTGCGAAAATACATATTGAAGGCATTTGTATCAACTAGTTGTCAGTCTATAATTCTGAAGCTGGAAGTTCTTTTATGAATCATAAGTAAAGAGAATAAGGAAACTGTGTGATGCATATCTGTGCTTTTCATTTTTAATTATATTTTATTGATTATGCTATTACAGCTGTCCCAATTTTTTCCCCTTTGTCCCCCTCCTCCCTGTACCACTCACTGCACCCACTCCCCAGGATCCCCAGCCCCCACCACAGTTCATGTCCATGGGTTGTGTATGTAAGTTCTTGGCTTCTCCATTTTCTGTACTGTTTTTAACCTCCCCCTGTCTATTTTGTGCCTACCTATTCTGCTTCTTATTCACTGCACCTTCTCCTTCCATTCTCCCCCTCCTCCTCCCCACTGAAAACCCTCCATGTGATCTCCATTTCTGTGGTTCTGTTCCTATTCTAGTTGTTTGCTTGGTTTGTTTTTGTTTTTTACATTCAGTTGTTGACAGTTGTTAGTTTAGTGTCATTTTACTGTTCACAGTTTTTGATCTTTTATTTCTGAGATAAGTTCTTTAAACATTTCATATAATAAGGGCTTGGTGATGGTGAACTCCTTTAACTTAACCTTATCTGGGAAGCACTTTATCTGCCCTTCCATTCTAAATGCTAGCTCTGCTGGATAGAGTAATCTTGGATGTAGGTTCTTTCCTTTCAAGGCTTCAAATACTTCTTTCCAGCCTCTTCTTGCCTGCAAGGTTTCTTTTGAGAAATCAGCTGACAGTCTCATGGGCACTCCTTTGTAGCTAACTCTCTGCTTTACTCCTGCTGCTTTTAAGATTCTCTCCTTATCTTTACTCTTTGGTAACTTAATTATGATGTGTCAAGGTGTTCTATTCTATTCATAATCGATTTTTAAAATCTGTGACACATGTCACTGCTATTGACAGAAGGACTGTACTTTCTACTCATTTGAAGTTATCAATACACATGACTTTTTGGCCAATTATATGTGAGCAGAAGTGAAAAGTGTGAGGGTTTGTCTTTCTAATCTTAGATCTTTCTTTAGTAATATTCATCGTTATGAGTATTCATCAAATTCTGGAGAAATCATAATGAACACTAACCCTTGATGTTGTAATAGAAATATGTTTATAAAATACTTGTTTTGGGAACCATTTGTAAGTTATATATTAGGGAACCATTTATTTATTTAATAAGCATAACATGAATTACAGACACTAGTGGAGTTTACATGCTTGGTCTATCTGAAATTGACCATGCCCTGTGCTAAGCAGGCTTGTTATGTATCTCTTTCCGCAAACTCAAGAACCCTGCTTTGAGAGCCTATTATAAATAAGGACAGTGAAATTTAAAAAAAATGGCATTCATTGACTCTATAATATATGCTAGGAGGCATTGTTACAAGAGTTTTACATATGCTATTTCATTATCCTTAAAACTTTTCAGGGGTAGTATCACCATATTTTCAGCTGAGGAAATTGAGGCTCAGAGAACTTTTTTGGCCCTGAATCCAGAGACACATTTGACCTACTTCGGTCCATATCTCTGTTCCTTCTATATCTTTATATTTCTTCAGCATTTTAGCATGGATTTTTATTTTCAATCATTTTCTTATATTTCTTCCCCTTACCCACCAGACAGGAAACTTTGTGGTAATTTATTATTCAGCAATAAATAATGAATACAACTATTAACCAAGTGACATGCTGGAGAACTGAAACCCTCTCATTTCTGCTTCCCATACTTGATTTAACAAATATTTGAGATTCCACATGCCAGGTATTAGATATCACCCCTGCCCTCACACAGCTTCTTCTCTAATGGTGGAGGAAGGGAGAAAAAAATTGAGGAACCTTTTAGAAAGTAAATCCAAGGTAAGTAAAAGAATGGAAATAATAAATAACTTGCAGAGATAAGTGAAATTAAAAATAAATAAGTAACAATAAACAAGCATGAACATTAATTCTTCAAAAAGATTAATACAGTTGAATTACCTCTAGCTGAAATGATTGGAAGAGACAGAGAAAACAAGGACACAAGTTATCAATATCAAGAATGAAAAAAGGGACATCACTACAGATCATAGAAATAACTTCTAAAAAGATAATAGAAAAAATTTTATGAACAGTATCATTAAAATACTTTGTCAAAAATTAAAAAAAATATAAGATTTCAACAATGAAAAAAACTGCATGACGTTGTTGATAAAAATTAAAGCAGACCTAAATAAATGATAAAATACATTGTGTTCATGGATTAGAAGACTCAGTATCATTAAGATGTTAATTCTCCCCAAGTTAACATAAAGATTCAACACAATCTTATTCAAAAGATTGTAAGCATTTGTTTTATATATTGTCAAGCAAATTCTAAAATGTAAGAAATGCAAAAGACCTAAAATAGCCAAAACACTTAAAAACTGTTAAGTAAATTCTGAATACTTCATTTCAATACTTCTGATGATACCACAGTAACCAAGTCAATGTGGTATTGAATTAAGCATAAATGACATACATCAAAATAACAACATATGGAGTCCAGAAAAATCACTTGCTTATATATGGTCAGTTAAATTTGTATAGAAACATCACAGAAGTTAATAAGAGAAGTCTTTTCAGCAAATGGTTATGGGAAATCTGGGTATCCATAAGGAAAAAAAAAACACTATTCCTATATCACACTGCATACAGAAAATAATTCAGATGAACCATAGACTAAAACATAAAAGCTACAGTCATAAAGCTCCTAGAAGTACACAAAATAATATTTCCATAAATTGGATTCAACAAAGATTTCTTAGACCAAAAAAAAAAAAAACATTAAACATAAAGAGCAAAACTTGAGCAATTGAACTTTATCAAAAATGAAAAGCTCCTGCTCATTAAAAACTACCATTAAGAAAACAAATAGGTAGACTTCCAGTCAAGATGGCAGAGAAAGTTAACACTGCTATTGCCTCCTCCTATGACCACATCTAAATTACAACTAAACTACAGAAAAATCATCACTGACAACTGCTAGGAAAACTAGCTGAACAGAAGTCCTCTTACTAGGAATATATACAGAAGTCACATGGAGACTGGTAAGAGGGTCAGAGATGCCAAATGGGCTGGTTCCACGATCACATATGGCTGTTGAGAACTGGGAGGGATACCTCAGCTTTGGAGGTTCTTCCTGATGAAGGAGGGGTCCCAGCTCCACACTGGGATCCCCGGCCCAGGGTTCCAATGCCAAGAAGAGAAGTGAAATAAGTCAGATAGAGGAAAACAAACACCCATATGACTTCACTTACACATGTGTGGAATCTAAAAAAATTAAATAAACAAGCAAAACAGATACAAATTAATAGATTACAAGGAACATTTTGATGGCTGCCAGACTGAAAGTGGGTTGCGGGCATGGGTGAAAAGAGGGCAGGGATTCAAATGTGCAAATTGCCAGTTATAAAAACAGTCACAAAGATGTAAAACGCAGCATAGGGAATATAGTCAATGATATTGTAATAACTATGTATGGTGTCATACAGTAATATATTTATTGGGGCGGTCACTTTGTAAGTCATATAAATATCTAATCATTATGTTGTACACCTGGAACTAATATATGGTAATATTTTATGCTTATTATAATTGAAAAATAAGAATTAATTTAAAAATGAATAAGTAAATCACATTCTGGGGGAAAGTAGTTACAGTACATATATCTATATATACTATACATAAATCTATAATCTATAAAGAACATCTAAAATGTAATAATAAAAAGCATGCAACACAATTTTTTTTAAAATTCAGCAAAGGGATATCCAGTGGAAAATAATGAAATTGGACCCCGATTTAAACCACTCACAAAAATGAACTATACATGGTAAAGATGTAAACATAAGACCCAAAAACATAAAACACCTAGAAGAAAATATAGGGAAAAAGCCCCTTGATATTGAAAGCACAAGAAACAAAAGCAAAAGTAAACAAGTGGAATTACATCAAACTAAAAAGCTTCTGCATAGCAAAAGAAAGAATCAATACAATAAAAAGGTGACATAGAATGGGGAAATACATATATACAAGTCATATACAAAAGAAGGGGCTAATGTGCAAAATATATAAGGAGCTACAATAACTCAGTAACAATAACAAAAAAAATTGATTATAAAATGAAAGCAGAACCTGAACAGACATTTTTCCAAAGCAGTCATACAAATGGCCAAAAAGGTACGTTGCTAATTATTGGAAAAATTCAAGTCAAAACCACAGTGAGATACAACTTCAAACCTGTTAAATGGCCATTATCAATAAGACAAGATAACACGTTCTAGTGAGAAATGTGTAGAAAAGGGAACCCTTGTGCACTATTAGTGGGATTGTAAGTTGCAAACAGTATGGACTTTTGTTAAAAAATTACAAATAGAACTACCATATGATCTGGCAATTCCACTTCTGGGTATTTATCTGAACAAAATAAAATCACTATCTTGAAGAGATATTGACATCCTCATGTTATTGAAAGAACCTAAGTGTTCTTTGACAGACGAATGGATAAAGAAAATGTGAGATATATATTTAATTACCTAACTATAAAGAGAAAGAAATCCTGACATTTGTGACAATATGGATTGAACTTGAAGGCGCTGTGCTAAGTGAAATGTTAGAAAGAAAAAGACAAATACTACATGATCTTATTTATATGTGGAATCTAAAAAGGCCAAAGTTGCTCTGGCTGGTGTATCTCAGTGGATTGAATGCAGGCCTACGATCGAAAGGGTTGCTGTTTCAACTCCCAGTCAGGGCACATGCCTGGGTTACAGGCCAGGTCCCCAGTAGGGGGTGTGAGAGAGGCAACCACACATTGATGTTTCTCTCCCTCTCTTTCTCCTTCCCTTCCCCTCTCTAAAAGTAAATAAAATCTTTAAAAAAAGTTTAAAAGCCAAACTCATAGAAATAGAGAAGAAATTGATGGTTGACATAAATGACGAAGGGTTGGTCAAAGGTTACAAACTTTCAGCTGTAAGATGAGTAAGTTCTGGGGTTCTAATGTACAGCCTGTTAGCCATAGTTAACAACACTATATTGTATCTAGAAGCTTGTTAAGAAAGTAGATCTTATATGTTCTTGTCACCGCCATGTACAGAAAACAGTAATCATGTGAGGTAATGTGTTCACTACCCTTATTGTGGTAATCATTTTGCAATATATGTGTATCAAATCATCACATTACGTGTCTTAAACTTGCACAACATTATATGTCAATTATATCTCAAAGCTGGAAAATGATTTTTATTTCAGTGAAAGACTCAGGCACTTCAAAAAGAAAGATAAATGAATGGCTAATAAAATATGCCAAAGTGTTCAACATCATTAGTCATCAGGAAACTTCAAATTAAAACCTCAATGAGATACCATTCCATAATCAGTAAAGTAGCTGAAATTAAAATTACTAGCATAGCAAAAGTTAACAAAAATGTAGAGAAACAGGAACTTTTTTATATGTTCCTGGTAAGAGCATAAAATAGTAAATATCCCTGGAAAAATTAGGTTGTTTAATTTAACTCTTAGAAAGTTAAACATACCCTACAACCCAGCAATTCCTTGCCTAGCTAATCAGAGAGTATAGAAATATATCTTCCCTTATATTCATGGCAAAATTAATCATCAAAAACTGTTTGTAGTAGTGAGACCTGCCTTTGGTATGTCTGGGATTAAGACATGTTTTAAAACACTGCTCTTTCAAAGCAAACTTTAACTTGAAATAAGAAGTATAAATAATTTCCTGTCCATTGGGAAATTATTTCTGACTGAAAGAATCATCAAAGCAAAATTTTCAAAGACTGAATTTTTCCCAAGTAATTTTTCATGGGGTTCATTCTATTCTACCAACATTATTTAATGTCTCCTATGTGCAGTCTATTGCATCAGAGTTCAAATATTAAAAACTACCAGACTTCACTGCACCCATACCATAGTTGGGAAGATGAACACAAATATCTTACCTAAGGTAGACAATGATAAATGATATAATGGGTATAGAATGAATTTGCTATGAGAAGATAGCAGTGGAAGCAGAGATTAATTTGTCTGAGAGGTTAGGGAATTTGTTCTGACACAATACGGAATTTGAACTGAACTTTAACAGGCAGATATGGTTACAAAATAAAAGTCAATTACTCAAAACTTATTCAATATTGTCCTAATTTCTTAAAGCTTTGATTAATTATGTTAAAATGTTAAATGAATTCACACAATAAATATTCAATCAACAAACATATGCTAAGAACCTAGTATGGCAAAGCTGAGAATTGACATACTAGGTACTTAGTAAATACATTTCATACACCACTTCCACTACAACAACCCCTAGTCCAAGCCACCAATGGTCTTCTACCTGGATGGAGTACTTCTAAGTGGATTCCCTTTCTTTTATTTTAATATTCTCCAGTGCAGTCTCTTCAGCACAGAATGACCTTAGAAACGTGTTATAAGGCCATTAAGTAAGCTGATGCTTGTTCCTGGTATGTTATAAGGCCATTAAGTAAGCTGAGGCTTGTTCCTGGAATGTTCTACCTCTGCTTTTATATGGATGTATCCTTCCAGTACTTCATATTTATTTAGCATTCCCATTCTTGTGCTTCCTTCTCCTGACAGCTCTATCTAAATTGGTCTTCCCAACTCAAAACACATCCTTATTTTAGCACCGTTTCCATTTTTGATGTGCACTTAAATATTGGTCTGTTTCTGTATTTTAGGTCTCCTCTACAAGACTATAGGTCACTCAAGGACAGGAATTCTGCGTTTTTGGCTACCAAATGTACACCTAGCATCTAGTATGGAGCCAATACATTGTAGACACTGAATAAACATTGTTTAACATTGTATTGTAGGAAAAATCAGACATGATCCCCAACTTCATGGGACTAACAGCCTATGAGTGAAGTGGATATTAGTCAAATGATCACAGAAGCAAATAGGCAATTATAAATTGATAAGGGCTTAAAATACAGCACATGGTTTTAGAGAACATATAATAGAAAGATGAGACCTACCTAGAGGACTCAGGAAAATCCAAAGGAGAGTGCAGTGAGCTAAGATCTGGAAGGTGAGCAGGAGTTACCAGAAGATGACAGGTGAGAAGCACCTTTCCACAAGGAATAGCCCCCTGTGAAAAAGATTTATTGTGAGATTGAACATGATGGGTTAGATCAACAGTTCTCACCTGGGAACTTGGCAAGGTCTGGAGGTGTTGTGAGTTGTCACATGGAGGAGGGATGTGCTACTGGCATCTAGTGGATAGAGGCCAGTGATGCTGGTGAACATCCTGTGAAGGTGGGTTTGGCTGGGCTGGGGAGGCGTGGTGGGGAGAAAATGCAGACAACTGTAATTGAGCAATAATAAAAATAGATCAATCAATCAATCAATCAATCATTAAGAACAGGACAGCTGTCCACAGAGTTATCCATCCAGAATGTCAATAGTGCCACAGCTGAGAAACCCTGGATTAGATCACTGCTTCTCAAACACTCACTTCAGTAAGAAATATACGTTACAGCATAATTCCATTAGTAAATGCACAAGATAAAAAGCATGTACATAAAATAATATTTACCCTTTTGCTTGTGATGTGCTCTATTTTCTATTCTATTCTGTTCTACTCTATTCTATTGATTTTTAATGCTGCTTTCATGATATACTATTAAGTCTCAGTCAGCAGTTAGAAAAATCAGCAGTTGAAGGACCTAAAAGAAAGTGACTGGTTGGTACTCAGAAATCAAGAGGAAGACTGGGAAGTGGTAGAAATGGGAGGCTGGCAGGGGTAAGATCCTCAGGGACATAAAGGGCATGCTAAGGATTGTGGTCTTTATCCTAAGAGTAATAGAAAGACACTGGAAGATTGTGAGCAGAGTCATGACATAATTAGACTTGGATTACAGTATGCACGAGCGATGACTGACAGAAATATAATGCATGCCGCGTAACTAATCATACATTTTCTACTACCTTCATCATTTAAAAAGATAAAAAGAAATGGGCTAAATCAATTTCATTATTATGTTGTATTTAACCTAGTAGATCATTTCAACTTGCAACCATTATGTATCACTTGGTAACACAATTGGACCACTGAGTTAAATGTCCCTTAGTGATTGGGTGCTAGTATTTATCAATAAAGGCAGTAATTAATCTTTTCTCATCATCTGCCCAAGCAAGCAATTATTTGCTCTGTGTGTGTGTGTGTGTGTGTGTGTGTGTGAGTGTGTGTGTGTGTGCGTGCCTGCATGTTGTGGACTTAAAAATCTATCCATGGTCTACCCACTAAATACAAAAAGTATCACATTTCTTTGTGATGTGTTAAAATCAGATGGGAGCATACATCGTGCAGATTTTCTGGACACTCTGGGCTCCAATTCTGGAGCTGGGGTTCACCCATCAGTCACTTTATATCCATAAGAACAAGCATTTCAATGTCTTGAATGATCTTTCCTATTGTTACAGCATAGGTTCTTACCAGACACTCTTCAGACATAAATAGGAAACAAAACATCTTTTTAAGTTGATTTATTACAGAAGGCATATACATATAAAATGCAGATATACTAAATATATATATGAAGGAATAAAATGGGGTGACAGAATATAAATTGCTCCAAACCCTTCTTTTCCCACTTTACAATAGCTTTCGCCATCTTTCTATTTAATAAAGTGCTCTTTGGCATCTGTACGTATCTACCAAGGGGCTAAGTTCCCCGTCCTTGGATTTTTAGGTTGCTTACAGCTTTTGTTGCTGTTATAAACAATGCTGCATCAACATTTTTGTCAGTGTTTCCGCACTTTTGTTAGTGTTGTTGCACATTTATGTTAGTGTTTCCACAATTTCTAGAGAAAAATTTTCACGTTAGAGGTTATGCAAATGTTAAGGGTCTTCATACAGCCAACCTGCTTTGAGAGAGGGGTGCCAGCTTCCGCTTCCCACGGCAGCAGACAGCACGGAGCGCCAACACCACACACCCGTCCAGTCAAGCTCTTTGTCTTCCCCGGTTTGATAGATGCAAGTGTCATCCCCTCTTCATATTAATTTGCATTTGTTTTATTACTAGCAAGTGTGTATGAGTTTTTATTCATGTGCATGTTGGCGATTTGTCTTTCTTTATTTGTGCATCTTTTACTTATGTCTCTAGTCCATTTTTCTCTCAGAGAGATGATCTTTCTTAATCTTTTAATATATTAGAAATATTAATTCCTTATAGCACATTTTAAACATTTAAATATTAAATATTTAAATAAAATGTTTTAAGTTTGGTCATTAACTGGAGGAAAGGAGTTTTTTTGTTACATATTGGTTTAACTTTTTATGTTTTCAAGTCGATCAATCTTTTTTATGTAGCCTCTGTCTGAGTATACATGAGTAAGTCATTCCTTGACTAGGTTACATAAGCATTCATCAATATTTTCTATTATAACTATGGTTATGGTTTTATTTTTAATATTTGAATATTTAACCCATACAAACCTACATTTGGCATAAATTAAAGGTAAAATTTCACTGTTTTTCCAAATAGTTAGCCAATCAGAACACCATACTAAAGCTATCATGAATTCTTCATTCATTGGTATGATTTTCTAACTTTACTATGAAAAAACATTCTACTCAGTAAGAAGCAGTATAAGATGGAGTTTAAAAAGAGGATAATTTAACAGAAAGCCAAAAATAGTAGAAAGATCTCTAAATATGAAAATAGGTCTAATTTTTCCAAAATTTTGAGTATTAGGTGATGTATATGCAATTGTTAAAAGCCTACATTACATATAAAATTAAGTTATAAAATAAATTTCCAAGTTATTTTTCATCTCTCAGTTATAATTCTTGCTCTCTCAGTTTACTTGAAACAGCTTTCATGAAGCAGAGGAAATTGAGTGGGAAGAAAATTTGTTAGTGTTAAGCTTGAGCAGGTAATTGAGGTTTTGTGTTTAATGATATCTTATTAACTTTCTTGAAATGTTAATCAAGAAAGGTTGAACACCAAAATTCTTCCCTTAATAAAGGAATTCTCACAGTTGCTCTTAGTGACTACACAAACTTGAATTAGTGGAAACATTTTACATTTTTTATTATAGAAATTTAAAAACAAACAGAACTAGAATAATACGATAAACTTGATATAGCCACTACCCACCTTCAACAACTTTAAACTCCTGGTTGGGGCTCTGGTGGTCACCTTAAACACAAACCCATCCTCGTTTTAGAATAATGTAGAGCATTGTTTTAAACTCTTCCAGTATACATCATTCTTCACAGGTTCTCAGTTGTCTTTTTGTCTCTTTTTGACAAACTTGCCTGGTTGATTTGTGATTCCAATAAGATGCATACATTGCAGTCTAATGACAACAGCTTGTCTGTTTACAGATTCCCTCTAATATTTGGGATTTTTAATTTTTGTATATTGTTTTCATTATTGTTAATAAAACTTGCTCTTTGTCATATACAATTCCCCCATAGTCTGAATTTTGCTGATTGCATCTCCACGTTGAGATATAGAAGAAGAATGTGTGGACTCAAACTTTTTTATGTGTGACATAACTATTTTATAGGTTGTTTTATGTGCTTCCATCTGAAGATGCATGATCTCTATTATCTCTAATTTTTTAATGTGATTAGCCATTGATGATCATTACCAATTCAGTACTAGTGGCATTCTAAACCTACCATTTCTTCTTCATTTTTAGCTGGAATACATAAAAAGAAATTTGGGTACCTTACCATTTAAATGTAATGGAAAGTCAAGGTAAATATTGGGATCTCTATTACTGTTTTTAAAATAATGAGCTATTTTCTACCATCCAAAAATCACAATGAATTCTGATTTTTAATATTTTAGATGTTTCAGTTTCCACTGTTTTTCTCATCTTCGTCCAGTGGGAGCTAATTCAGGTTAACTATTGAATTCTTTTGAATAGAGCCTATTTGGTGGCTTGCTTTCTATCTGCTACAAGATGTGCCAAATTTTCCTGGCACATTTCCTAAACCAGACCCAGAATTTGGTCATTTCCCTAAAAACCTTGGTTTCCTTAGGTGAAAAATTGTATTTCAAGACCCATTCTGAGTGCTGATGTGACTCAACTGGATTGGCCATCTTTTCTTGGCTTTTCTTTCAGAGGACCCTTCTAGGAAAGATGCATTTTATTTAAAAATAAATTGATAGGTCACACTGGTTCTTCCATTTCAAATCCAGGACTATAGTGTACATCTGTATCTCCTTTTCTCCATGCAGAAAAGTTTGGCTTTCAATGACATCAGTATAGCTACTTATTTGCTCTGTCCCACACTGCATACAAAATAGTCTCAGAAAAGCTATAGCATTGCCATCAATGAAATGGTTATTTAAAACAATTTTAAAACTTTCTTTGCAGCTCTTTCTCTCCTTGGATTTCATCCAACTAGTAAAATATAGTCAAAACTTCTGAGTATTAAAGTTATTTGGAATAGTCATCTCTATGAGATTAGGTTAACTGGATAATACATTTAGGTTCATTTGTTTTATTTTGTCTAAGATTTTAAGAGATTGATTTTTCATTAAGTTTTCTTTTGTCACAATATAACAGATTTTAAGGTTCCAAAGTCAAACCTTCAAAACAAAGTATATTTGAAGATATCTGTGTCTTCTACCCTATTCACTTCCTCCTACTATAGATATACTTAAAAAATTTTTTAATTATACGATTATCCTTTCATTGGTTTGTTAATAAGCATCCACATCCTTCAAAAAAATTAGCATACTCTTATCATGACTTGGTCCTCATCAGTATGTCCTAATGATTGTTACATAGTAGTATATAGATATATTTTTCATTATATGTTGTAGCACTCTATGATACAGGTATAAAAGAATTTACTTAACTAGTTCCTTATTGATTAACATTTGGATTGTTTCTAGTCTTTTCTATGACTTCTATTGCTATAATAGTTGTGTGCATCTTTTCAAATATCGGCCAGTGTTCACTCATTATATATTCCTACAAGTGTACTTTCTGGACCAAAGGGTATGCAATTTTCCTAGATATTGGAAGATCCCCTCCATAGACCCTATACAATGTAATTCTCACCAATGGTTCCCACAAGAGTCTGTCCGCAGATTTCTCAACCAGTTCTGTTATCAGACTTCAGATATCTGCCCATCTGATGTCTAAGAAAAGTTTCTAACAATACTTTTAATTTGCATTTCTTTTGTCTTATGTGAGCTTAGGCAACTTTCTGCATGGTTAGGAGCCATTTGATTTTTTTTTTCCTGTGAACTTTATGTTCATGTTGGTAACATTTTCCTATGGACCATTTTTCTCTATTTTCAGGAACTCTTTATATGTTAGGGACTATTAGTCCTTGTCTGTGATTAACTGCAAATATTTTCCCTAAGTTTTTAATTTGTCTTTTTACCCTATTTAATTAGTTATACTTTTAGCTTTCTGGAATCAAATTTACTTTTCATTTTTTTTGTTGCTCCTAGGTTACCAAAAGTCCAGATTGCAGAGAAATTCATTCATGTTTTCTTCTAGTACTTGTAGTATTCTAAAGTTCTTTTCATTCCACCACATTTGTCCATTTGAATCTCTGCTCCATTTGGAGAAATGTGGTGTGCAGAAAAAGTATTGGGATAATAGGTCATATGAAAAAAGATGGAAGTGAAAATATTTTGTGACACCCAATCTATAATTTTAAAGGTCTCTTTATCTTCTCCATTTCTCTACTATACCTTTTCTTTTAGGATTAAGGAAAAAGATAACATATTCTTTAATGTAACTCTATAACTCAGTATATTACCTTCAGTTTCATTATGTTAACAACCAGACAGACAACTGATGAGCTTAAGCTCAATAAACATGCCATAGAAATTAATGACGCAACACTTTTGACTTATCTGATAATTTCCAATTATATCTTAAATATATTATCACTGTTATGGCATTCGTATTTTTCTATTTGTACCTTATTATAATAGGTTAGGGATAATTATTTTTAAAAACATTCCAAACATTAGAATTCTACGTGCAAACATGATGCCAGTGTTTCCAAAACTCTACTATGAGTAGAGAGGCATGCTCTAGATCAATATATTTAGTCATCAGCGTATATATAAAAACCCAGATTTGGCTGACTTGGGGATATTAGTGCACAAAGTACAGAAAAATGTATCACATGAACATTGAAAACTGACTATGTTAAATTCTTTTAAAAATGTGGATCTATTTTCAGGCTTTTTATTGTGTCCCACTGTGCTATCTTCTGTTGCTGGTACCACACTCTTTTAAATATTGTAACTTTGTACATATTTTAATACCTAGTGGAGTCATCTAAGGAGCTAAGCCAGGACTTCACCTCTTCCCTTTCACCTCCCCAGCTGGGCACCCGTCTGTAGGTTACAGTTAGAATGGTCACGTTGGGCAGTGGTGTTTTATGGTTCATCATGCTAACGTGCATGATAATTTCTAAGACTCTCTAAGAGGGAGTGTAACTATGGATGGTACACAGAATAATGCCTTTCCTGCAAGATGGCCACATCCTAATTCCCCAATTCTGTGAATATGTTACATTGCGTGGCAAAGGGGACTTAAAATTGCAGATGTAATTAAGTTGCTAATCAGCTGGCTTTAAGATGGAGTGATTGTCCTGAATTATCTGGGTAGGACCACATCACCACAGGTGTCCTTGAAAGGGAAAGCAGGTGGCGGGAGAGTCGATGTGGTGATGCAGAATGAAAAGGAGCCAATTGGCCATTGCTGGCTTTGGAGATGGAAGGAGAGAATGAGCCAAAGAACGTCAGCAGACTCTAAAAGCTGGAAAAGAAGTGGAAATGGATTGTCTTCCAGAGCCTCTAGAAGGAAAACAGACCTGCTTACACCTTGACTGCAGCCCAGTGAGGTTGCATCAGGTTTCTCACCTCCAAAACAGTTAAACAATAAATTTGTGTTGTTTTAAGCCAATAAGATTGAGGTAAGTTGTTCCATCAGCTATAGAAAACTAATATACCATGGAAGTCTTCTTTAAAAGCATCCCATGAATAATGTAGTGGGAAACATTGTATTAAAGTATGCTTTGATTTGGATTGATTTAAGTTTTTCATTATTAACCAGGGTCCCCAAAATCTAGGCAAAGAGCAAGATTGGCCTAGGCAAAAATTGTGTTACAATTTTATCTTTAAATTAGCTATGAGTAAAATGCAAATCAAAACCACAATGATATCACCTTACTCCTATTAGAATGGCTATTATCAACAAGACAAGTAACAGCAAATGTTGGAGAGGATGTGGGGAAAAAGTAACCCTCATACACTGGTGGTGGAAATGTGATTTGGTATAGCCACTATAGAAAACAGCATGGAGGTTCCTCAAAAATCAAGAATAGAGCTACCATATGACCTAGCAACTCTTATTCTGGGTATTATCCAAAAATAATTGGAAATATTTATTTGTAAAGATATATGTAGCCTTATGTTTATCGCAGCATTATTCACAGTGGCCAAGACATAGAAACAACTTAAGTGTCCTATGATGGACGATTGGATAACGAAGAGGCGGAACATACGTGCAATGGAATACTACTCAGCCATAAGAAAGGATGAAATATATGAAATACTGCCATTTGCAACAGCACAGGTGGATCTTCAGTGTATTGTGTTAAGCAAATGGAGTCAGATAGAAAAGGACAAGAGCCACATGATTTCACTTACATGGGGGATATAAAACAGCAACAAATGAACAAACAAAATAAACAAACAAAACCCTCATAGACACAGACAACAGTATGGTGCTTACGAGAAAGAAAAGGAGGTGGGAGAGACAGAAAAGGGTAAAGGGAGGCAAATGTATGGAAGGAGACTTAAATTTGAGTGGTAAATACACAATGCAATATACAGATGATGTGTTGTAGAATTGTACATGACACATACACTCCTATTAATCAATGTCACCTCAACAAGCTTAATACATTTTTTAAAAAGTCTTCCTCCTTGGTAGCCACTGATAAAGACCCTACCATATGAAAATAACATTTTAGTTTTCTCATCTGTGCACACATGTGTGAATGCACACACACAGAGACACGTACACACTCACAAATTAGGTTCCCAGTACTCACTCCTGCACTCCACTCACAAAATTTTATGTTCTGAACTTCAACTGCTTCTTGCTTCCAAATTTACCTTCATTATGTCACATTCATCATCCACTCACTCAAGAAATGACTTAGTGAATGTTTACAGTATATAGGAATGTGTTTCTCATTCCCGAAATTCAAACATACCCCTGCCCCCAGGTCTTCCTCTACCAACCTGGGCACATGACATCATCAGGAGATCAATTGCATTAGTTGCTGATACTATTAAAGTGTATTGGATTTCTTGGGTATATTTTAGTGGGGGGAACATTTGCAAACCCTGCTAAGGGCAGCCAGGCCACATTGAAGAGTTTCAGCAAGGTACTGACATGGTGAAAACATTATGGCTGCCATATTATGGATGGATTAGAAAAATCCAAGATCAAAAACATGGAGATTAGTCACAAAGCTGTGGGAGATACCTAGTGCCAGCTGCCTATGACAGCAGTAGCAGGAATGAAGAGAAGTGTGTGGACACCAGAGAAACTTAGAAGTTAAAACTAACAAGTCAGTTGTGGGTTGGTGAGACAAGGAAAGTGCGGAGAAAGACTCTGTGGAGGGGGCAGCAGACACAGGTCCAAAGCATGTGGGAGGGGAAAGCGCCTCTGTGGAGAAAGATGGTCCAGTTACCTGTTTAACTGGAATGAAGGGGTGATCACTAATCCACACTGATACTATGGGTAATGTGTGCTAATGTCCCAAAGAACTTTTATAGGCGGGGTTTAGAAACAATTCTGTGGTCTTTGTTGTCAAATACAGAGAAGTTAGGAATAACAGACATTTCAAACCAGGATGGAGAATTTAAGACCAATTCAAAGAAAATGTCAGCACAGATGTGGGGTACTTCTGGACGGAGAGCAAATTTTTGGAGCTCCTCATATTATCCTCCAGAATTAGAGGCCCACCTCATCTGAGTGCTGGATAACCCAAGGGTATATTTACACTCACAAATGGGCCATGAGGCACCCTCGAAAAAGTCGGTGACCTAAATTATTTTTAATGAGCCACATGATTCAAACAAATGCAAAGACTGTTTTCCCTGAGCTACTCTGATTGACTGCATTTCCAGCACATTAGTGACTGAATCCCCCTGTTTGGCTTTAGTTAGGCAAACACTGCCAAACTGCATCACTGAAGCCCGACCTGGAACTTGTGAGAATAAATGCTACTCAGGCAACACAGGGGATAATAAAGGCAATGGTGGTTTTGAAAAAAGTAAAACTATATATCTTCTTTCAATTACCCTGATTCCTGTTCTGAGATAGGCTCATCTCAGATGGATCACTGAGGCTTTTACCATGAAAAGTATGACTTTGGAGCCTGTATATTTTGAAGAATCCTGAAAGGGCTTGGTTTGGCTCTAGTCTCACCCCTCATTGCCTTGGAACAATCACTGCCTACTCCTTTGCCTCAGCAATCAGCAGTAATGACTAAGGCCGACGGTTGTGGATATTCTCAGAGCAGCCTTTTGTGGGTGAAGAGCTGATGTAGGTGTAAGCTGACCAAGTCACCCAAGTCATTGAGCCAAACGCTTTCCCACCAAACCCCCAGGATTAGAAATTTATAACCCAAAGAGATTGTCACCTCATTGTGGCAATCAAGTAGAAGTGAATGCCAAAACAGAGTTATTGCCCAGTGGAGGGGAGCAAACTAGATTAATCTAAAGGGTTTCGTGGGGCCTAGTGAGTCCTTTAATCTCTCCCTCTTTACCATTGCCTGTCCTTAAGTACTTCTTTCGTACATATAGAGTTTTCAAACTGTGGGTGTTGAGCCAATAGGGGATGATTAAATCAATAT
Organism: Carollia perspicillata; assembly: GCA_004027735.1. Classification (NCBI taxonomy): domain Eukaryota; kingdom Metazoa; phylum Chordata; class Mammalia; order Chiroptera; family Phyllostomidae; genus Carollia; species Carollia perspicillata. Next base: position 19,733 of record PVKM010010946.1, read on the forward strand.
AGTGAATGGTGAGTAGTACTTTTTCAATAAAATCTAATTGAGCAGGAAATACCAGAGTGCATTGCTCATCATAAAGTAAATATTGTTTTGTAATATGTATAAAATATATTTATAAATATCATTTAATAAATATATTTAAAGTGGGTCATGAGGTAAAATATATTTCTGTCCTAGAATAAGGTAAAAAAAAGTTTAAAAGCCCTGCATGGCTGATATCCCTAGGGAAGTATTACCTCACAGACAGCTGTGAGATGTGAACTATAAAATAAAGATAATAAACAGAATGAAAATAACCATGATGAAAAACTGTTGGAACAGATAATCTAAATAAGTATAATGAATAGTCTCAGAAAATGGAGGATATTAGTAGTTTTAAGTAGTAGAAAGAAGAGAGAAAAAGGAGCAAGATGAAATGTGAAAAGTATGATGGATGAACAAGAAACACCTGTTTGTAAAACAAGTTAGTGAACTGAAATATCACATTGAGAAACTTTCCCAAAAGGCAGCAGGAAAAGAAAATGATGGGACAGACATATAAATAAAATAAGACTTGTGGAGATGGGGAGTATAAGCAAAAACATATGGCTAACAGAAATACAAGGTGGATATATTTTAAATGTAGATGAAGAAATATTTGATAAAATAAGAATAATAGATTTGCTCAATTTAAAGAAAGGTGAAGAGATTGAAAGGAGTTTTCATAGAGCACAAAATAATAAATAAAATCCTACATCTGGCCATATTGTAGTAAAATGTAACAATATCCAAAAAAAGCTTCCAATGAAAGAGGAGCTATACTAAAAAGAAATAAGAATTACACTAAAAAGAACAAAGCAAGAAGACAATATTATATTATTTCTAAGCTGTAGAAAGAAAAAGTATGAATGTAAAATTTTACATTTCTAATATGTCATTTAAATCTGGTGGAAAAAATATCCTTGGTTTTATCAGACCTCACAAAGTTTGACCAAGTCTGACCTTAACACTCTAGGCAAAGTATTCAAACAAGAATAGAGCTGAATCCAGAAGAAAAATTGAAGATATTGTGAAATAAATGTAGTTGGACTACATTTTTTATAATGTGTTGTCATCTAAAAACATGAGAACAACATAAATAAAAATGAATCTAAAACAAACTGGAACTAAAATTCTAGAACTAAATTCTAGAAAAAAATCAACAAGAGAGGAAAAATGCATGAGGGAATTATTATCTTTTGGAGGGAACATATAGATGTTCGAGAAATTAATATAAAATGAATGGCATTTTAGAATACTACAACTTACAAAAAATAACCCCAGTGGAGATAGAGTCTAAACAGATAATTTTCTATTGGAAAAAACAAAATAATAGTTAAAGAGATCCCCTGTACAAAAGCATTAGGCCCAGAAGATTTCATAGGAGAATTCTACCAGCTCTATTTTTATGAAACAAATACATGATCCCCAAACCTGATCATGTTTGCTCCACCCCCCCAAAAATCAGACTAATCTCACTTACAAGTAATGCTGCAGAATTTTTATATAAATTTTATATATATTAGAAAACAGAATCCAACGACACTAAAGTATGATTATTGTGACTAAATAAGGTTAACTCAAGGAATGCACATATGTTTCAACATTAGGAAATCATCCATATAATTTATCATTATAATCTAGTAAAAGAGGAAAATAATATTATCTTCATAGATATAGAAAAGGCACTTGACAAATTCAATATCTATTTTTAAAATAGTAAATAGGAATTGATGGAGACATTCTTAACAATATTTTATCTACCTGTCTACCTACCTATATATCTATCCAAGTGCACGTATCTCACTCAATAGGGAAACACTAGAGGCCATCCTACAAAAGTCAGAAAAATAAAAGTCAAGCCGCTAGTTACCCTGCTATTGAACATTGTATTGGAGTTACTAACCAGCACAATTGGACGAAAGTCTATATTATGGACTAAGCACTTGTGACTCCCCAAAATTCATATGTTGAAACTCTATTCCCCAACATTTGAAGACAGAGCCTTTGGTAGGCAATTAGGTCCTGAGGATGAAGTCCTCATGATGGGATTAGTGCCCTTTTAAGAACAGAGGGGAGAGAGCTTGCTTTTTGTCTGTTAAGAAGCTTGCTTACTTTCTCTCTATAAAATGAACACATAACTGAGAAGAGGGCCCTCACCAGGAACCAAATATGTTGACATCTTGATCTTGGATTAGCTCCAGACCGTGAAAAATAAATTTCTGCCATCTATGGTATCTGTTATAACAGCCTGAACTAAGACAGTGTGTATACTATGCTGCGTCTTATATGAGAAAGTGGATGGACAGTGTTTGAAGTAGTTAACTATGAGGGAGTGGAGAGAAAAGGATGGAAGGTTTAAGATAAAAGCTCAACTGGCCAAATATAGTCAAGTGATCTTTGACAAAGGAGCAAATATAATTCAATGAAGGAAGGATATTCTTTTTCAACAAATGGTACTATAATTATTGGATATTCATATACAAAAAGATTAATCTGAATACAATCCTTATACCTTTCACATAAATTAACTAAATAAAGATTTACCATGCACCAGCCACTGCCCTGCTATGTGTTTACCCAAGTAAGTTTAAAACTTACATCCACACACACAAATTGGCACACAGATGTGTATAGTAGATGTATTCACAATTGCCAAAAAACTGAGTGCAACCAATTTTAAATCAATAAGTGAATTGGATAAACAGGCTGTGGTAGTACATACAATAGAGAGTTATTCACTATCAAAAATTAAAGAGTTATCAATCATGAAAAGGCATGAAGGAACCGAAATATGTACTGCTAAATCTAAGAAGCCAGTCTGCAAAGGGTATTACCATGTGATTCCCACAATATGACATTTTAGAAAAAGTAAAACTATAGAGACAGTCAAAGATCAGTCAGTGTTTGCTAGGATTTGGAGGAGAGAGAGGGGATGAAATATAGAGCACAGGAAATTTTTAGGGTAGTAAAACTATTTTATATGAAATTGTAATGATGAATACATATTATTATGCATTTGTCAAAACCTGTAGACCTATACAATACAAAGAGTGAATCTTAATGTAAATGATAGACTACAGTTAATAATAATATATAAATATTGCCTTGTTAATTGTAATGTACCACACTAATCCAAGATCTTAATAATATAGGAGGCTGGGGGAGGAAGGGGAGATTGATATATGGCATTCTGTACTATCTGCTGTATTATTCTCTATAAGAATGCATTAAAATAAAATATAATATTTCCCAATGTTATTGAGGTATAATTGACATATGACATATAATTAATATGTACAATATAATGATTTAATATATATATATTAGAAAATACTTACACAATACATTTTGTTAACATCTATCACCTCATATTCTTTCAAATCTTTTTCTTATGATGAGAACTTTTAATATCTACTTTCAGGATATTTCAAATATACAATGCTGTATCATTAACTATAATCAAACTACTATAGAACATATTTATCTTATAACTAAAAGTTCTTTACTTTTGACCATTACCCAATTCCACTACTCACTACCCCCTGCCTCTGATAACCACCAATCTGTTCTCTGTTTCTATGAGTTTCAGTTTATAAGATCCCACATATAAGTATGATCATATAGTGTTTGTTTTTCTCTGACTTATTTCACTTAGCATAATGCCTCAAGATCCACCCATGTTGTCACAAATGGCAGGACTTCCTTCTCTTTTATGGCGGAATAGTATTTCATTGCATATATGTAGCACATCTTCTTTATCCACTCATCTGTTGATGGACACTTAGGTTGTCTCTATGCCTTGGCTATGGTGAGCATAGCCAAGGTTGCAGTGACCATGAGGGCGCAGACATCTCTTTGGAATGGGGATTTATTTTCCTGCAGATATATACCCAGAAATAGAGTTGCTTTACAATATGGTAGTTCATCATGTCAGACTTCTATTAATTATTTTTTAAAATAAATGTATATGTGTATTCAGCTTGGGACATTACCACACATGAGATATGTACCGAGTGACTTCAAAACATAGTTATTTGACTTCATATTCAGACTGAATAAATCATTGGGATAAAAGAACTGCAAAAAAAAAGCTGGCTGTTTTAATACTCATATTGTTGGTGGTAGTATGGGTATTGTTTTCTGATACTGCTGTGTGGGTGATGTGAAGTCCACTGAGTAGCCATTATTTGGTAGACTAATTCCATCAGGCCCAGTCTTATCGGTAACTGTGATGCTAGTAGTGGGAAAGAGAGCACAAAACTGTAGTGTGAAAAATATTAATAAAGAACAAACCAACAAAAATTATGTGGTTCTAAAGTAGAATAATAAGAAGAATAATTATTACTATTTACATATTCCCAGCTTTATCTATGGAAAGTTTTTGAAATAATAATCAACTCAGCAGTAGGTAATGTGCATCACTAGCATCCAGATTGTGGCCTTGAAATAGCATCTTACTCTAAGAAGAGGCAGAGCTTCTCAGAGAAATGACTGATGCAAATTTAGAGCAAGAAATGTACATGATAAGTGTGAATATCACAACCAAAGGAAGGAAGCCATGAAAAACTACTATAATTGTATTTAAATGTTTTAGGAGCTAAATTTAAGAGTCTAAGGATGGAACAATTTGAGCATCAATAATGAAAATAATTTCTATCTGTAGAAGCACATCAAATATACTTAAATTCATGGGTTCATGATGACAAAAAGAAAAAAAGAATGCAAAAGAAAAAGGAAATGATTACTCTTTGAAGAGGCCAGATGCTATGGTTAATTTTATATGTCAACTTGAATAGGCTATGCAGTACCCTGACATTGGGTCAAGCATAATTCTAGGTGTGTCTGTAAAGTTTTGTGCAGTTTTTTTGTATAATATCAACAATATCAACATTTGAATTGGTAGACTAAGTAAAGCAGATTGCCCTTCTTAATGTGGGTGGTCCTTTTCCAGTCAGTTGAAGGCCTACGTTGAACAAGAAAGCTGACCCTCCCATGAATAAGAATGAACTCTCTCTGCCTGACCATTCACCTGAGGCCTGATTCTTCTCCCGCCTTTGGACCAGAACTTATGCCCCCAGCTCTCCTGGTTCTCATGCCTGCTTCACACTCAGTCTCAAACTACGCCACCACTCTCCAGGGTCTCCAGCTTGCTATTTGTAGCCTCTATAATCATGTGAACCAATTCCTTAAAATAAATCTCTTATACACATGCACATATACTGTGTTGGTACTGTTTATCTGGAGATCCCTGACACCAGGGAACCACCTCATTGTTTTTGAAAACTTGGAAATAAAAAGAAAGAATCAAACATTCATTCTGCCTTTCTATTTGAATAACATCACCGTATAACCAAACAGCCAATGAAAAGTTTGCCTTACTTTTTGGAAGGATTACAGCTAAAAATGAAAAAAAACTAATGAGAGAATTAAATACCATTATTTTGCAACTTCTAATGACTTTGTGGATGTAGGAACTGATCACCAGAGACAGAGCTGCAGTGTGTATCTCTTGACTGAAGGACAAAATACCATGTTTGAAAAAAGCTTAATGAGGCTGTAGATCCAATTACAATTTATAGGATATATATTGTCCAAAGAAATATGTTAAGTGGTTTTACAGGGATGCAATCTGTAAATGCCAACTCTGAAAAAATCTATACAACACACAATATAGCTTTATCAACAATAAAAACAAAATAGTAGAAGAAAGAAAGAAAGAGTAGCTATAAATATTTTTTAAATTTTAAAGAAATAAAATGTACTAGGTGGACCTTATTTGCATTCTAGTTCAAAAATGAGAAAAATATGATAACTACAAAAATAAATGATTAACTTGCAAGTTTAAACTCTTTATATTTGCTGATATAATAACTGTTTTTTGAGATTCCTTATCTTTTGAAGATACTTACTAAAATACTTATGGGTAAATGATTTAATATTTGGGATTTTTCTTCAAAATAATGGAAGAAGAGGAAACATTAGTGGGAGGTATAGATGCAAAAACAGGAGCCATTAGCTGATCACTGTGAGGTTGGTAGTAAGTCCAGGGCACTCTGTAAATTTTTTCTGCCTGCTTTTAATATGTTTTAAAATTTCCATGATCACACATTTTTATTTATATTACTAATGCATAGTAAAGAACAAGTGTTCTCTGAACTATTTTTAAAAATAAATCAATAACATTTGTCCAGTGATTTTAAAAAGGATGTACTTATAAAAAAGAAAGAGAACAGTGGAAAAAACAGGAATAGAAGCCAAACTTCTTTGATTTGTAGATTTAATGTTGGAACCATAAAAATATTTTACATATTATAAAATAAAATTCAATCAAAAAAGATCATTAAAAATCTAAAAATGGAACAAATGGAACTAACTCCATCTCCAGCTGGTGGCATAAGCATGCAGAGAAGATCTATTCCAAAAGACTTCAAGATGCAGTAATTTCATTTTACACTCTCAGTGGGAAATAATCTAAGAATAAATCATAAATCATTTCTGGTAATCATAGTTTTGGTGGTAATAACAGTATTATTATTCGAAAACTGTTGCATTTGTAATCCATGATAGAGTAAATGAGTAATTTTTTTTTTTCTGTCACTGAGAACTGAGATTTTCAGCATGGGAGAAAATGATACTGTCATAAACTTAATGAGGATAAGTAATATACTCAGTAGTTCTGAATTCAATGTGGAAGTATCAGTAAAAACACACGGTATAGTTTATCTTCTAAACATAAATATCTTTCCCTGCTCTAGCCATGAAAAGTCCTAGTAACAATGACCAATGTCAGCAATGTATTAGAGTTCTATTGCTGCTGTAACAAATTACTACGCACTTAGTGCCTTTAAAATAGCACAGATTTATTCTCTTACAGTTCTGGATGTTAGAAATGCAAAATCAGTGTGACTGAGCTCAATTCAAAGTGTCAGCAGGGTTGGTTCCTTCTGGAATATGTAGGACAGGATCAACTTCCTTGCCTTTCCTACTTTTAGAAGCTGCCTGTATAACTGGATTTTTGGCTTCTTTTTTTTTTTTTTTTTGCATCATTCTAACCTCTCTTTCGTGATTGTATCTACTACTAATTCTGATTATCTTGCCTTCCTCTGATGAAGACTGTTACAATGACAGTGCACCCAGCTGCATAATCCAGAGTAATTTCATCTCAAGATCCTAATTTAAACATATCTGCAAGTTTCTTTTACTGTCTAAGGTTAAATATATCTGCAGGTTCTGGGTATTAGGGTATGAGTATCTTTGAGGGGCCATTATTCAGTCTATTATAGTCTGTCTTCCAGTCCCCAAGGACTTACATTCCGTCCATATCAAAATATGTGCACTTCATGCCAAGATCACCAAAAGTCTCAACCCACTCCAGCATCAACTCAAATCCCAAATCTCATCTAAATATCGTCAGTTCAAAAATTAAATATCTCCTCACCTAAACTAGGCATGGATGATACTCTCCAGTTCCATCCATGCTATTGTGAAGGGTAGGAGCTCCTTCTTTCTTTCTTTCTTTCTTTCTTTCTTTCTTTCTTTCTTTCTTTCTTTCTTTCTTTCTTTCTTTCTTTCTTTCTTTCTTTCTGCTGTGTAGTAGATGTGTAAATGTACCAGTTTTTTGATCCACTCATTTACTGATGGGCACTTAGGCTGTTTCCAACATTTGGCTATTGTAAATAATGCTGCTATGAACAAAGAACAAAAGCAAGTTCTTTTGAATTCATGATTGAGGATTCCTAGGGTATAATCCCAGCAGTGGGATCACTGGATCAAAAGGCAGTTGGATCTTTAGTTTTTTTTAGGAAATTCCAGTGAAATAAGCCAGGCAGCAAAAGACAAATACCACATGATCTCACCTATAAGTGGATCCTAATGAACAGAAACAATGAGCACAATAGGAGCAGAGATGTGGAAATAAGGAAGAAACTGACAGTTGCCAGAGGGGAGTGGGGAGAGGGAAAGCAGAGGAAAGAAGGGGAAGGGTCTAGTCAAGGAACATGTACAAAGCATCTACGATAATGCACAACAGGGTGGGGACTGACTGAGGGAGCAGCGAGGGCAGGAGGTGTGAGAGCCCTGGAGGGAAAATTGGGATGACTGTAAATGAACAGCAATCAAAATAAATAAAATTTTAAAATACAAAAAAAATCAAAATAAACTAGGAATGGATGAGACTCTGGGTATGATTTATCTTGTAGCAAAATTTCTCTCCCCATGTGAATGTGTGAAACTCAAGAAACAAGTTGTCTTCCCCCAAAATACAATAGCAGTGCAGGTATTTGATCACAGTGATAGATACTCCCTTTTAAAAAGGAAAAAAATGAAGAGCAAAAGGGAGTCATTGATTCCAAAAATAATTTTAATCTAACTGGTCAAACTCCTCTGATTTTCAAGTCCTGGGAATAATCCTTTGTGGTTGACGGCTCCACCCTCTAAACTCACAGTTCTGCCCTCATAATCATCCCTTTTCTTCTCATGAAGGGTAGCATGTGTTTGCAGCTGAGTAATTTCATCCATCTCTTTCTTGCCTATGGAACCCCGAGAACCCCCAAACTATCTTTTATTTAGTCCTCTCTCTGTCACTTTCAGTCCAAGTTTGCAATGTCTCTGTTGGTATAACATTTTCAAAAAACATGTGGGTCTTTCCTATATTTCACAGGATTCACTACACTAAGCAACAATGATTTTATCAGTGAGCTTCTCTAATACCATGCCACACCAAGAGGAACGAGATTCATTGTAGAAATGGTTAGTTGTTTGGGATAAATAGGATAAAAGACAAACATACTAGAAAGATTATTATACCAAAAAGTAGAGAAGTTACAAAAACCTACTAAATTCAAACCAAAAGGATTAAGAAGCCAACCTGGTCTGAGATGGGAAAATTTGAGTATCAGTAAGGTTAGTAAAAGAAATTGATTGAAATAGATCAAATGTGTTTTAATCTATAAGTAATGATTTTAAAAATGAATGAATAAATAAATGTATGAAAGGAATAAAAGCAAACAAAACAATACAAAACCAAAATTTGGGGGGCCCTGTGAGCAGATGCTGTGGAGCAATTTTATTATTTGAAAACAGACAAAGTGAAAGAATCAAGAATTTATTCTACTTTCCCGATGTGATCTATACCTTAGGGTCACAAAGTTGACAAACATCACAAAAAGAGAGACAATAAGACATTATCTCCTGGAAATACATACTATCATGGATGGAATTCTTTTTAAAAAATGTAGACCTCAATGTAATCCAAACTCCAGATGTACATAAGGTAAGAGACACCACTACATACCTATCAGGATAGCCAAAATCCATAACACTGAAATTACCAAAAGCTGACAAGGGCATGGAGTAACAAAAACTCTCACTCATTGTTGGTGGGAATGAAAAATGGTACAGCCACTTTGGAAGACAATCTGGAAGTTGCTTACAAAACTAAGCACACACTTACAATATGATCCAGCAATCATACTCTTCTATTTTACCAAAGATGTTGAAAATTTACTGTCCACACAAAACCCTGCACACTTGTAACACCTGTGTTCATAATTAGCAAAACTTGGAAACAAAGAAGATGTCTTCAGTAGGTGAGTGGATAAATAAACAGTAGTTCATCTATACAATGTAATATTATTCCACTCTAAAAAGAAATGAACTATTAAGCTATCGAAAGACGTTGAAGAAAAAAATGCAAATTAAGTGAAAAAAAGTCAATCTGATTCCAACTCTATGACATTCTGGAAAAAGTAAAGCTATGGAGATAGTAAAAAATTCAGTGGTTACCTAAAGATTTTACAAAAATATATTAGAATTAATATATGGATTTAGTAAAGTAGCAAGACATGAAATTAATATCGAGAAATGGTTGCATTTTATACACTAATAACATACTATCAGAAAAAGAAATTTAAAAAACATTTATAATTGCATGTATAAATGCTTATAAACATTTATAATTGCATTACTATTTATAATTAGTCCCATTTATAATTGCATTACCAAGAATAAAATAGCTAGGGATAAACTTAACCAACAAGGTAAATGACCTGCACTTGGAAAACTATAAATCATTGAAGAAAGAAATTGAAAAAGACATAAACAAATAGAAGGCTATATCACACACCTACATAAGAAGAATTCACATCATTAAACTGTCCATATCAGCCAAAGCAGTGTATAGGTTCAAAGCAATCTCTATCAAAATACCAATGGCATTTTTTACACAACTAGAGTGAATAATCCTAAATTTACATGGAACCACAGAAGACCCCAAATAGCCAAACCAAGTTGAGAAAGAACAAAGTTGAAGGTATATCAAAAATAGCCAAGCAATAAACCCAGAAATTAGACCACTTCCTAACCCCATATATAAAAATAAACTCAAAATGGATTAGAAGTTTAAATGGAAGACTTGAGACCATAGAACTCATAGAAAGAGACATAGGTAACATTGGTCTTAGCAATAGTTTTTGGGATTTGCCCCCTGGGGCAAAGGCAACAAAAGCAAAAATAAACGTACATGGTTATATCAAACTGAAAAGCTTTGGTACTGCAAAGAAAACCATAAACAAAATAAAAAGACAACTCACTAAATGGGAGACATATTTGCAAATGTATATGATAAGGGGTTAATATCAAAATATATTAATAACTCATACAACTCAATACAATAAAACAATCAGATTAAAAAATGGGCAGGGGACATGAATAGACCTTTCTCTAAAGAGAATATAGAGATAGCCAACATCCACATGAAAAGATGATTAGCATCACTAATCACCAGGGAAATGCCAGTGAAAACCACAATGAGATATAACCTCACACCTGTCAGAATGACTGTCACCGATAAATCAATGAAGAGCAAATGTTGGTGAAGATGTGAAAAAAAGAGAACCCTAGTGTACTGTGTATGGGATTGTAAATTGGTGCAGCTACTACAGAAACAGTTGGAGGTTTCTCGAAAAATTAAAAATAGAATTACTATATGACCTAGCAATTCTGCTTCTGGACATTTATGTGAAGAAATCAAAAACACTAATTCAAAAAGATATATGAACCTTTACATTCATTGCAGCATTATTTGAAATACCCAAGATGTGGAAACAACCTAAGTGTCCATCAATAGACTGACAGATAAAGAAGATGTGGTACATACATACAATGGCATATTACTCAGCCATGAAAAAGAATGAACTCTTACCATTTGTAACAGTATGGATGGACCTAGATGGTGTTCTACTAAGTGAAATAAATCAGACAGAGAAAGACAAATACCATGTGATTCCACTTACACATGCAATCAAAAACATAAAATGAATGAATAAACAAAATAAAGCAGAAACAAACTAATTGATACAGAGAACAAACTAATCATTGCCAAATGAGAGGGGGGTTGGTGGGACAGGCAGAAAAGGCAAAAGGGATTAAAAAGTATAAATTGTCAGTTATAAAAATAGTCATAGGGCTGTAAAGTACAGCATAGGGAATATAGTTAATAATATTGTAATAATGATGTGTGGTGTCAAATAGGTATTATGCTTATTGGGGTGATCACTTCATTAGGTGTATAAATGTCTAATCACTATGTCATACATCTGAAACTAACATTGTATGTCAACTATAATTTAAAAATAATACAAATTTTAATTTTTTTGAAATACTGTATAATGTGAACATAAAAAGAAAAATTCACTGATAACCAGTGGGTAGGAAGAGGGGTGGTGGTAGATGAATAAGATGAATAGGTGGGACATAGAGAATTTTTATGGCAATGAAAATATTCTGTGCGATGCCATAATGATGGGTACATGTCATTATATGTTTGTCCAAGCTCACAGAATGTAGAATACCAAGAGTAAATCTCAACGTAAACCACAGGCTTTGGTGAATATGAGGTGTTAACGCAGGTTTATCAGTTGTAACAAATGTACCATCCCATGGGGGATGTAGATAATGCCTGTGTGGGTTCAGGAGGTATATGGGCAACCTCTGTACCTTCCTCTCAACGTGCTGTGAACCTAATAGGGCTCTAAAGAGATAAAGTCTTAATTTAAAAAATAAAATAAAACAAAAACCTCAAAAAGGAGACTCACCTTACCCAATAGTGACATGCTACAGATACATTATAATGAAAAACAAAATTACTCTCATAGGCATAGACAAATTATAAAATAATAAAGAGCTCAGAGACAAAGCATTTTTTTATGATCAAATTTGTACTACAGGTCAATGGGGCAGGTGGGGTGAGACAGACTACTAGATGTGGGGAGAAAGTGGCTCATTATATGGCTAAACTAAAAGTGGCCTTTCACTTATTGCCATCCCAAAAAGGAGATATGGGGTGGCTTAAAAACATAAATATGAAGGGTGTCAACATAAGAAACATCCAAACCTGTAGAGAATTTTGATGAGTAACTTGAGCCAAACTGATGACAATCGCCAAGAAGCAAAATCTCCACAGATTGAGAGATGCTCCAGAGAAAGCCAGTTTTGCATCTTATTTTATACCTTAGAGTCAAAGGAGGAGGCGTAAGAAGGGTTGCATGCAATTCGTTGGTGATAGATTAGGGAGTCAAAGAGCAAAGCAGAAAATTCTCTGACATTGGATAAAAAGTAAAATGAATAGATACATACTTCTACATTGGTGGGTGTAGGATAGTTAACAATGAACAAGTACAGCACACAGAGATGGTATTTGGGAAAACAGGAAAACAATGAGGGGCTCTGTGGTCTCCTGTTCTCATGGGAAACTGTGCCCTGAGGGGTCTGGGTAAAGGGGATTACTCTGACACACCAAAGCTATGTTATCATAGATGCAGGAAGGCAATAAATAGGCTTAATTAAGGTAAAGATTGAGCTTTGTCAAAGATTCTGCCCTAAGACAAGACTCACTTTAGTTAGGAAGTTTTAATTTCAAACCATTCTAAGTGGTTACTTTAGGTCTCTGGGTTTCTAAGGCTGCCACGCAGGCCTCCCCTGAGCTTGTCAGGTTTAGTACATGGTCTCTTTTTGTCCACAAAGATAAAACCCCCAAGTCAAAACATTTATAAACTCCAGGAAGAAAAAAACTGCGAAAGGCACTACCTAGAGAGTGAATAGGCAGGAAAATGCCAGAGGGAGTTAAATACTGGGTAGCCAGAAATAGCATTAAGTGACTTTTCACCTTTTCCAATTTTTTTTTAGCCTGAGGGTGAATCCTTAGGATTATATGAACTGGCTAAAGCTATATTGCAAAACATGCAGATTAGCTGACTTGAAGAACCAGAGGGCAGAGTTCAGAGCAACAGCCATAATAGAAAAGTGAGAAGAAAATTCCACAAAGTAGAAAATGTAGAGAAAGCCCCAAATTCTTTTTATAAACTTTGTTCAGACCTTTGTCGGATAACTGAACACCTGAATGGAGTCGATTTAGTAGCAAACTAATGATAAAAGAACTGAAGTTTTGGCCGCAATCCCCCTAGAGGGGACGCAGACTTTTGCAGTTCATGTTCACCTCATTTAATTGCCTACTAAAAGTAAAGAATAAAAATCAGCATTCTTTGTAGGAATGTAACATAACCCAGAGTCTCTACAACATATCATTCCTACTGTCCAGGATACAGTTCAAATGTCCTTAAACCATAAAACAAAATGCTACTATTCTCAATAGAAAAGATATTTAATGGAGATGAAAGATGAGATAAGTCAGATGTTGGAATTATCAAGGAAGAATTTTAAAATATCTATTTAATGATGCTCAATGATGTAGAAAAATGCTTATGAAGCATGAAAAGATAAAAATTCTCAGCACAGAAATAGAAATGCTAGCTAGAAATTAATAGAGATCCTAACATTGAAAAATATAATATCCCAAATAAAAATTTCAGTGGCTGGTTTAACATGAGAATGAAAATGGTAGAGGAAGAGAAAATTGGCAAATAGAAATTATTCAATCTGAAGGTGGGAGAGAAAAAAAAAAACTCAGGGGAAAAAAGTAACAGAACTTTAAGGACCAGTAGGACCATATCAAATTGTCTAACAGATGTGTATTTGGAGTTCCAGAAGGAGAGGAGAGACAGAATGAAAGAGAAAAAAACATATATTTAAATAAAAATTGATACACGAACTTGGAAAACATCTTCGTGTCTTAAACTAATCCCGAGGCCATTGCCCAGGCAAAATGAGCTTTTAGAGACCTTTTGATTTTAAAGAGGCCTCTCACCAAATGGAGCAAATACTGTGCCAGATTGGCAAACTCTGTGAAGCCTAAAAGTAGAGGCAGGTACCAGTCTTATTTCAAACTAACTTTCTCTTTTTCCATA
>PVKM010010947.1:0-33984 GCA_004027735.1 Carollia perspicillata
AAAATGGTTTAAGACAGCAGGGGAGTATTCTATGATATTTACAGTAGCAGCCAGTATAAAAGATAGGAGTTCTTTTGGCTATGTGTAGCATTAACCATGTTCCTCAACCCAACTGGCCACTTTTAAGAAAGGATGGGAAGAAGATAAGACTCTTGTTGGGAAGGGAAGGATTGTGAGTTGGATCTAGAAAGCAGTGAAGTTGTGGGAGGTCAGATTCTTGGGTAAGGTGAGAGTAAAGGGTAGTACATAGTTGTGGCGTGTGAGAGAATAGTGTTAAGTGTTAATAGTGTTAACCTCCCTAATAATAGAGTTCAAGAGACTGTGATGTGGGCCTGTATCTGGGGAGGGTGCTTTGAAGTATTTACACTTGTGTGGAACAGCAGTTATTTACACTAATATTAGAGCAACACTCATATGCCTGAATGTATGTGATCTGAATTATGTGAACAGGGGTATAGGACTTTGAGTAGTATGCTGATGGAACACAATTCATGTGAAGGACAGTAAATAAGCAATACAATATAAAAGAGAGAACAGGGGAAAGCTGTCAAATGGTACAATATACCCTGCCATGCAAAGAAGAATATACAGAAAGAAGGGGAATACAAAAATACTATTGAGATAAAAGATGTAGGAATAATGAAAAAAGGAGAAAAAAATAATAATCCAAATGTGCAGCAACTTGCAGTTTCCCTGCAATAGTCGAGTGAAATTTGTCTCACTGTCTGAACTATTGGGTTGCCCCTGTTTGAGTCCACTTCATGTCCTTTCACAGTTCCAAGTTTTTCTCTCGCTTGTGGGTATTAAAAAAAAAATGGCAGGAGAAGTAAGAAAGGAGAGATAAAATTCAAAAGAAAGTGTGCAGTACTAAATCAAGAAAGAAGGGAAGAGAGGAAAAAGCAATTTGAGAGTAAAACAGTATTGAAAAACTTTTAAATAAGAATAACAAAAAGATTACTTAAAAAAACAGCATTTAATAAACAAAAACAAAAACAAAAACAAAAAAAACACACTTCTTGTTGGTTTCAAACTGGCCAAACCGGTTTTTCTGGTCTTGCTGGCTGCAGAAGGCTATGGAGTGATTGGTGTGGTGTGGCGTTTCTCCCTTCCCAGTGTTTACTCAGCCTTTCTCACAAGCCTTGTCCCAGCAGCTCGTTTGACTCCTTTCCCCAATATATTCGATGTGGGAGTACAGGTTTTCTTCAGAGGGTTTTACCCCGGTGGTTATCACTAGTCGCTGGGGTGTAGGAGTGCCCACTTCAGCTAGGTTGCCTTCATCCAGTGAATTTGGGCCCAAATGCTTCCCTTCCCAGTGCTACAGGGATGGAGTCACTGTGCTTTCCCTGTAACCCTGGAGACTCTGCCATGGTGGGCTGGGAGTTAGCTTCAGGGCTGTCGCAGCAGATTTCCCAGCCCCTCTGTTTGATAAATTCCTTCTACTCAAGCCTGGTGCCCTGTTTAGCCGGATTCTCCAGGCAGCCTGGGTGACTATCGGGGTGAGCACTTCTCACAGCTTGACTCTCAGCTCTCCGGAGCTGGCGTCTACAGACAGAGCTAGTAATCACAACGCCATGCATCTTGCCTCTTTGTCTTTATTCCCCTTTCCTAGACCAGAACTCTGCTGGTGTTGCTCCAATCCTGGTCTGTCAGGGAGGGAGGGAGCAGGTGACCCAGCTCTCTCCCAAGGATTCCAGCAGGCCCTAGCTTTCAAGCAGTCTGTGGTAGACCGAGCGCCCGCTCTGGGCCCTGGGCCTGGGGCTACAAATGCACCCCAGTCCCTGAGCTGGTCCCCGGGACCTTACTGTCCTGAAATATCCTTCTTACCATCTAGTTTGTGGTTTTTCAGTGTCCGCTACAGCTTTGTGGACTCTTATTTTCAAGTATGCTGCAGTACTTTTGTCTGTCTGCTCTGTTCCTCTGTGGATTAGCCAGTTTTTCCTCCTGTGTGGAGGGGGAAGTGAAATCCACTCCATCCTACTCCGTCGCCATCTTCCCTCCTAATTCTGCTTTTAATATAGCTATTTTTTTTTTATGTATTTGTCAGTCCTACAGATCTGTGAGCCACTTGGATGGGTCAGGAAGTGACTCATTCCTTTACAACACTTTTCATAGCTCCCAGAATAGAGAAAAGCCTTGGGGAATGCCTGCTGGGAATCTAAAGTTTTTAGGACTCCACCATGGTTCAAGCAGGTAGCCTAATGGTGAGGCTTTACTTCCCTGTAGCCTCCTTTGCCCTTCAAACATAATGAACATAACAAAAGGAAATAAAATACACTAATTGCCATGAAAATTCATTTCAAAGCACACCAAATGAAAGTAGCAATCTCACAAACATGGCACATAAATGCAGTTTAAAGAATCACTTAGCCTTCTTGCATCAGACAGAACAGCCCTTCTTTGAAAATCTGGAGTCACTTCTGCTGAAGGCCTTTGAGGAAGAAGGCTAACTTTTTGAGTACTGTTGATAATGTGCTAGGGGGCTGTGGGGATAGGTGGATATTTAAAAAGTCATTTTGAGCACTCTAAAGTTAATGACATCCTATTTTATTCTATTTATTGATGCAATTAGAATGATATTGATATTAAGTAATTTAAGAATTAAGACAGTTTTCATGGATGATCCATGAAGAATTAGCATAATATCTATGGACACTTGTCCTCCCTCTTCTTAGTATTAATTTTACTGCATGTAGGAATGGGATGAGTGACAAACGAGGGTCAGACTCTGAGGACAGAGAATACTTTCTTTAGACAAATGCAATCTCTACTGAAGTACTAACAGGTCTCATGTGTCATAAAATAAGGAACCATCCTGGGCTAGATCCCACCTAATTCTGGATTCCTGTATCTTCCCAGTTGCATTTAGCTGCCCTGGGTTTGACTTTTACCTGCTTTCATGGCTTCATTGTTTTCAGTATGTTAGTATTTTAGTGTCTTTCCTGGCTACATCCCTTGGGCCTTTCTTCCATTATTGACTTGATGCTGGTGTTAGACCTTTATCCTTTTGGCTTAAATCATTTCCTGTGCCAAGCAGATTTTCATCCACACCCCTGACCCACCTTATTTCTTAACCTAATATTTTATTGAAACCTCATAGCCATCCTCACTCTGGGGTAGACTTGGTGATACAATCTTAATTATCACCATGGTCAAGGATCCAAGGTCTAGAATCAAACAAAATTGATTTTGCATTCTATCCCTGTTTTTTAGATTAAAAATATATATATTTATTTTTAAAGAGAGGGGAAAGGAGAGGGAAAGAGAAGGAGAGAAACATTGATATGAGAGAGAACATCATTTGTAATTTCCCTGACCAGGGACCAAAGGCATGTGCCCTACTAGAGAATTGAACTAGTGACCCCTTGCTTTGTGGGATGATCAATTGCCCAATCAATTGAGACATACTGGTCAGGGCCTAGTTCTGTTACTTTTAATGTTGGAATATGGCTGAGTTGAGAGTCTATTCTGGGTATGCTTTCTCTTCTCTTATTTTGTATAGGTCCCTAAAAAATATGACAGTATGATTTACTTTATGAGGTTATTGTGAAGATTAAATGATGATGTGTATAAAGGCTTTATGGCACTGTCTGGCATAGAGTGATTGTTCAACAAATGTTAATTGCTTTTGTTACTATTATGTCAATCTTTCTATCATTACAGTCCTCTTAAGGATGGCCTCTTTCAAACAAAACCTACAGTATACCCCCTCTTCCTATTAAGCACAGGAAGAGCAGATAAAGAATTGTGAACCAATTTGCTTTTTAGGAATAGAAAATAGAAATAGATATACTTAATTGTTTTTGCTACTTCTGGCAGACTTTGCAAACCACTGCTAGAGACTGAGTCAAGGAGAGAAATCCTGTGATGAAGACATAACACCAAATCTGGCATGGAGCTTTTCTGGGGAAGAGGCTATAGAGAAAGCATAACACTCATGGATCATTGATGTTGGAAGAGATCTTGACATTCACCTGGTGCAAACTCCTTATTTTATCATTGGGGAACTGTGATCCAAAAAGATTAAACATCATGTCTCCAGTCACACAGCATAGCTGAGACTAGAAGCCTGTTTCTATGAATCTAAGTAAGGCTGGTGATCATTTTTCTACAGCACAGGTTCTCAAACTGTGGTCTTTCAACCTGAGCAAGAGAATCACTTGGAAAGTGGTTAGAAATTCAGTCTCAGGTTTACACAGACCTGCTGAATCAGAAATTTTTAGAGTCAGGGGCAGAAATATGTGTGAAAAGAAAGTTATTTTCCCTAGATGACTCTGATGAGTGATCAAATTTGAGAATCACTGCTTTTCATTATGTTGGCTCACATAGCAGAGTATGGCAGGGTTGTAAAAAATCCATGAATATAAGAAAACATATAGAAAGAAGAGAAAATCAGGGATCTTTTGATATTTACCAAGACAGACAGGCAGATATATAGGTATAATTTTTTCTCAGAAGACAAATATATATTTATTTCATCATTCTTAGATCCTACTACTGAAAGAGTTGCTCTTGTCTTGTGATTTATTACAGAGATACAAGTACATGCTCAGCTTCAGTGTTTTTGGTTGAGTACCTTGATGGACTGTTAGCTTCTCCAAGCATGTAAACACAAATACATCAGAGAAGGCAGGAGGGTTGTGTGTGTATGTGATATTATTGTTTGGTCTGTATATTTTGTCTATTTTGTTATTTTTTTCTGAAAATATGGCAACATAAAAATAATGTGAAAGTGACAAGAAATTTCTGTTTTATGACCAAGTCCTTAAAATAGCAACAGTCCTTAAATCATAGAGAATCTCTAAATCATACTAAATATAATGTAAATTTCTTTCACCCTGGTAACTGTGAGTGATGAATGAAAGCAGTTACACTTAACATAATAATAATTGTTTGAGATTGTAAAGTATTTTGCAGTTTATTTTGTATGTGTCTCTCTGGACAGATCTTTCTCACTTATCATCAGACACTAAAAGTGCTGGTATTGTTTTAGCTCCTGGAGTGTTTTGGTATTTAGGACTGTACTTTATAATAAAAGCATTGAATGGGCTTCTAGCAGTCTCACAGAAAAAGAAAAAAAACTAGTTGGGTTATTTTTAGAAAAGTTTAAGATGAGTTTAGATAAAGTTTAAGTCATTAATGGGCCTTGGAAAAATGTAAATGAGTCTGAAGCTCTTCTTAGATCCTGACAGAGCTATACTTGAAGGGCCTATAGCTTCAATATGAGTGTCTTTATAATTTTGTGTATATGGGCTGTCATTTTACCTTAAATTGAAGTTTTAATCTTAAAGGACAATTATTAATGTGGGTCATTGAATTGTGGGGAGCATTATACAAGTATGGAATCTCATTTATATCCTTGGCACTTTGATAGTACTTAATACTTGTTCTTTTTCATGATCATCATCAATATCCTTGTAGCTGACATTTATTGAACATTAGTCACATGACAGGTACTGTATTAGTTTTTATGTGTCAACTAACATAATCTTCACTAGAACCTTAAAGGTAAGTACTATGATGGAACATTTTACACATGAAGAAATTTAAATGTGGTTAAGTAATCTGCCCAGGGTTACACAGCTAGCAAAAGATAGATTTAGGAGACCACTGTCTTAACCTCTCTGTGATGCTGCTTTTCCATTTCATGGAATTCTGACATTAGTGTTAAAATTTGTGGGTTACCATTCCCTCCACACAGATGAAGGTAACAAGGCTCAGAGAGAGGAAAAACTGTTAAGGTTACAGGGCCAAGTAGTGGCCAGATGGGTTGTGTATGCTGTTTGAATTTCCCACGCTGCCTTCCAAAGTGCCTCATACACACTTTCGGGTATTTGGGTTTTTTGCATTTTGCCTTTGCTGCCAGGGTGTGATGGTGTTCACAACATTGGTCCAAGAAACAGACAGGCATCTGATATTGTCATTTTTAAATTAAGAAACAGAGAATGTAGGGGAATACCCACAATTTGCTAAGGGAAACAATGCAAAGCTTCTGATCCCATCAAAATTATTTTGTAGAATGTGTGAATGGTGCAACAGAGGAAATGGAAGGCTCAATTCCAATTTGTATCCCTGCTGTTTATTTCTGTGTGATCGCAGTCTGGTCATCAAACTAATATCTGCTTGGATTTATGTTGGCTTCTACCAGATACACTTTTAATATTACTGTAGTTTCCCCTTGTCTGTGGAGGAGACCATATACTAAAACCAAATCCTATGTTTTCTTTCCTATAATACATACCTATGATAGAATTTAGTTTATAATTTAAGCACAGTAAAATATTAAAAATAACTAATAATAAAATAGAAAGATTATAACAGTGTACTTTAATAAAAATTATGTGAGCCCTGGATGGTATGGCTCAGTGGAATGAACACCAGCCTGTGAACCAAAGGGTCACTGGTTCAATTCCCAGTCAGGACCCATGCCTGGGTTGCAGACCAGGTCCCCAGTAAGGGGCACACGAAAGGCAACCACATATTGATGTTTCTCTCCCTCTCTCCCTCCCTTCCCCTCTGTCCAAACATAAAAAAAAATCTTTAAAAAAACAAAAAAAAATTATGTGAATGACTATGAAGCCATCTTAAGTAAAATAAGGGTTACATGAACACAAGCACTGTGATATTACAGTGGTGGATCTGATAACAGAGATGCTACTAAGTGACTAATTGACAGGTATTGTATACACTGTGGATATGTTGGACAAAGGAGTGATTCACATTTTGGGTATAATGGAGAGTGATTATGTAAGATTTCATCAGATTACTCAGACCATTGGTCAATTTAAAACTCAGAAAACTAAAAATGGATTTGCCTTTTGACCCGGCAATTCCACTGCTAGGATTTTATCCTAAGAACCCTGAAACACCAATCCAAATGAACCTATGCACCCCAATGTTCATAGCAGCACAATTTACAATAGCCGAGTGTTGGAAGCAACCTAGGTGTCCATCAGTAAGTGAATGGATCAAAAAACTATGGTACATATACACAATGTAATTCTATGCAGCAGAAAGAAAGAAGGAGCCCCTACCCTATGCAACAGCATGGATGGAACTGGAAAGCATTATGCTAAGCAAAATAAGCCAGGCGGTGAAAGAGAAATACCATATGATATCACCTTTGACAGGAACCTAAATAACAAAACAAACAAGCAAAATATAACCAAAGGCACTGAAACAGAGAGCAGGCTGTCAGTGTCCAGAGGGAAGAGGGGAGGGAATTTCAGGGGGAAAGGGGAAGGCTCTATAGGAACAGGTATAAAAGACACATGGACAAAAACTAGGGGGGTGGGAATAGGAGGGAGGGGGAGGGCTGGGTGGGTGGGCGGGGATGAGATTAAAAGACAGAAAACTGTACTTGAACAACAATTAAAATAAAAAATATATAAAATTTTTATATCTTTGAATTTTCCTTATATATTCAGACAACAGTTGAATGAGGGTAACAAAAACTGCAGAAAGCAAAAGTACAGATAAGGTTGGGAATACTGTAATTTTTTAAAGCAATAAATAAGAAGACTAAATATTACCAATTAGAAGACATTTAAAAACATGTATTGAATGATGTAACAACTTTTGAATATTCACTTCACTCCTTTGAGCCAATATTTCCTTGTCTGCAGAAAGGGAGATGGTAATAACTTGCAGGGATGCTGGGATGATTAGAGACAGTTCATGTAAAATTCTTACTCTACAAATTCTTAAGACCAGGATATAATCCACCATTCTTCCCCATTACCTGGATAACTTGTGACAAAGTAGGATTGTGCACCTTTGCTCCACAGATGCAGCTCTGATTTCCACAGGATTGTTAGCTGAGCATTTTACTACATGGTAAACTTCGCATAGACTTATGGAAAAGACAGAGACCGAGAGATGGAAATCAAAGCTTTTTATTTCATACCCTCAATTCCAAGGATCTGGAGAACATTTAGGATGCTTGGAGAAAGGAGTTTGTTACTCAGTTTCCCAGGGGTCTTCATCTTTTCTCAGGAGATTTGCAAGTGGAACACACTTTTGTGTAATTTTTCTAAACTTTCATTAACTCCCTATGACTGAATATCACTCTAAGCCAGTTTTCTCCAAAATGTGGTGTATATTTACATTCTAAGGGGATGTAAGATGGTCCATTGGGTTGATCCATTATACTGGAATTATTATTTATTTTTATTTAAACAAAAATACTATTATTAATATTTAATACTGGCACTGTCCCTCACAGCCTGTATGCTGTCATTCCATTTGCTTTTGGTGAATAGTGAATTATGGCAGTTTGCTTGGAACTGATAAAACGGATCTTGAGACTTTAGCTAACAATAACTGCACAAATAAATTATTTTTCAATAAATAATTCAATTCCCCAGCTCTAGCATTACTTCCTTTCTTTTGTCTGATAAATTAAGATTTATAATTTTCCTGATTATTTTCAAAATTCTTCACTTTTAGCCAGATTTATTGTTTTTAACAAATCAAATCACATCAGTCCTCCTTACCCTTACCCCAGCTTAAAAATCTTCATTTGTCCTTAGAACCAGATCCAAAATCTTCATTGTGATCTTTGAGGCTCTGCAATCTGGCTGTAGAAAAGCTCTTCAACCTTATTACTTGGAGACCTCCCTTCTTGCTTCCTACACTGCAGTCCCCTGGCTTTCACTCCATTCCTGATGTAAGCCAAACTGTTTTCTGCCTCAGGATAATGGCATTGACTGTTTTGTCTTCTAAGAATAGGTGACATCTCTTTATTTCCTTATGTGTGTGTGTGTATACATATACACATATGCATATATATATACACATATATATTTCAATGTATATACTTGAAAATATATTTAAAAATATATATTCTGTCTTTTTTTATTGTTCTTATAGTCACTGCCAAGTACAGCAACTCTCTTTCACTTTAGAGGTAATGATCTATACTACCAAGACTACCTCATCCCTAGTAACTTTATTAAAAATTTATGCTTCTGAATTTAATGAGTTTTATTATTTCTATTCTTATACCAAGTAACTAGGCCACTTGATATTTCCTATTGCTATTCACATAATTTAATGAACATGCTAAATCAGATGGTCAAGTTCCCTGTTAATGATATAATGGCAAAGGAAGAGAGTTATCATAGCCAATAGTTCTGGTTGGCAATAAGGATATACTACTATCTCTACCAGGTGAAGGCAAACTGATTTTAATTGCACTGACCAATTGAGATTGAAAAAAATTGTATAACAAATTAATATCTGCATACTCAGTGTCAGGAGTTTTCTTGGTTACCTCAACTAACATACTCCATTGGTAATCACAGTTTGATTAAATTGAAAATAATTCATAGTTATTCCAGAAGTGCCATTTAGCCTCACAATTCTTGCATCTTTAATATCTTCTATGGTGACACTAAACTCTGCTATTTCTCTCAGAAATGCAGTGCTAGTTTTACTTTACCATTTTCTCCAGAGGTTAAGTAGGCAGTTTCAGGGGCTATCACTTGACTCTTCTACTGTTCTAGTCCTCATTGCATAGGTCGGGGAAGCAATGTGGGAATTATGCCTGTTCAAGGTATATTTACTCCAATTATTCTTGCAGGAACTAGGGTAATAAGTACAGGGTGGGATGTGAGCCCACAGGACCCACTGTGAGACAAATTTACATCAAGATTCTGTTTATCAAGTGCCTTTTCATAAGTCCCACTCTAGCCATTCAACCAAAGTGGCATTTGTGTTCCGGGGGGCTAGTGTCAATTCAGAGCTAATAGATAGTAATTCCCTAAAGATTTGAGCATCTGCTCTTCACACAGTCACCCTTTAAAGTGGCTAAACTTTTCTGTCTGTAAAAATTGGAGAAAATTACAGTATTTTCTTGAGGACATGTTTGAGAGTCCCTTTCTAAGTATTCTCTGACTATTTTCCTCACTCAAGGGGTTCAGACTATGTGAACTGACCTAGGTCTAGGTGTGGATTCATGCTAGCACCTTAGTTTTGTCTGTTTTTTGTCATCAGACATAGTGATTTCTGGACTGTATTAATCAAGGGATACCTTAGTAGGTTACTTATCTATTTCACTAATAGGGAGCCGATATTAAACATCTATAGATTTCTAAGTGTCAGTAAACTCTGATTGCTACTGCATTTCTGTGGTATATTATGCCATTGGGCCAACTTTGCCTGTGATATCTGAGCCTCACAACTAGGTCCCTGCCACCCTGAGATCATTATTCCTGTTGAAATAAGAGCATCAAAGTCAATGTCAAAATCTCTTATCCTCATCTCAAGGCTATATTGGACAGCCACACAGAGAGCTCTTCCAGGATGCTGGGCACCTTGCTATGTGCTTCCTTTTGCTTTGTCCTGGTTAGGAAGTAGTTATGAGTCTTGCATGTAAGAGGTCCACTCCTACATTTCCATCTAATTAAACCTCTAGTTTCCTTTAATTACCACACGACAGAGAAGTTTCTACATCTCAACTATTGCTTATGGGCTACCATTGAATCCAGGTTTCAATTTATCAAACAAACTGTTATAACCAGTTTTTGCTATGTGCGCTAACATAAATTTTAAATAGTGTACTGCTTGATTTAATAGCTTTTGAATGTATTCCATAATGCTTTTGATACTTATATAAGAATAGATATTATATGTTATTTATATAAGATATTGATTAAAATACTAAAATATAATTTTATAATATAATAGAGTATGTAAGTATTAGAATATATAAGAATATATATGTATATATGTAGATAATTACATATGACACATACTGTTATAGATCCTGAAGGTGTGATTAGACAACCAGAGACTAGTGCTAGAATAAAACTATTAACAACCATAAGCGAAAGGACAGGGTAATTGCTTTGAGGGGTGAAGTCATAGAAGAAGGAACCCTTAGAGGCCACTCTAGTTATGAAAGGGTGTGGCTACTTCCTGCATACAGGAGGGAGTAGTGGAGAAATACCTTTATCTCTCTCTCCTCTGTCTTCTGACCTTTGGGTGATGTCATTTACTAGCTTAAACCAATTGGAAATTAGCCAGCGGGAGCCCTGGGGATGTCCTCTGTGAGGATCACACAGAGTGACATAGAAAAGGTTGTAGAATGTTCTATAATGGGGGTATGCGAATGGCAAATAAATAAAAATTCATTAAAAATCCAAAAATCAATATAAATATAATTCTGCATTTAAATTTTATCAGCTCATAAATGTGAAGTCTCATTTTTTAAAGATGAAATATTTTTTGGAATTTGTCTTTTGTTAAGTTGTTCTCTGACCAAGGAAAGTCTTTATTGCTTCATGGCTATAACTAAAAGGAGGATAAAGTATTCTCACAGCTGTAAACTTTCCAATGTACCCCTCAATATATTGGGAAACCATTAATTTCAACATTTTCCTCCATTTTTGTTTCTGATAAACTCACTGGGGTGGAGCAACAAAGGTGGTTGTATCAAGGGAATTCTCACCTTCATACTTTCTTTCTTTTCCTACCTCTTTAAATTTACACCCACCAGAAATCATATTACTGAAAGTGTCCAGTTTTCATCCTTAGTCAAATTGTGATTAAGAAGTATTTGCTTGCTAATGGCAACAATGTTGATAAACACTGTCAGCTCATGGAACTTCTATGTGATAGTATTTGAAACCATTGCAGGCATTCTACTTGCAATGCTTTCTACACTTTTGAAACTCCAGGTTGACTTTTGCTAATACTTCATCCATTCAAAGCCTTGATTCCATGGCCCTTTCAAACTTACGCCATCCAGACTGAAAAATGCATTGTTATAATAAGGTCTGTGTTAAAATACGATGACTATTTTTTAAACCTTAGTAGAGGATGCTGATAGTCAATGAACAAGTGTATTTTGAGAGAGAAATTTATATGGACTGTAATTATGAATATTTTTCTTATATAAAACATTTTAATGTAGAAATTTGGGGAAAATATAGAAACACATAGGGAAATTAAAAATTTCATGCATAATTCCATGATAAACCATCTATAATTAACATTTTGGTATGTATAAAGTTAGTGTTTTTATGTGCCTATATCTAAATTTCTACCTAAATAACATTATTAAATTTATATATCTTACCTATATTGATATATACATTTGATATAAATTGATATCATACAATTTAGAAGTACTTTTTCATGTAATATGTTGTCTCTTTATTTAAAATAATTAAAGTGTGATTTTTATTGATTTATGGCATCCCATTAATTTAATCAGTTATAATTTGCTAGCCAATTCTCTATTACATATTTATTTATTTATTTATAAAGAAAGGGGAAGGGAGGGAGAAAAAGAGGGAGAGAGACATCAATGTGTGGTTACCTATTGAGTGCCCTCTACTGGGGACCCAGCCCTCAATCCAGGCATGTGCCAATCCATCCAGTGACCCTTTGGTTTGCAGGCCAACACTCAAGCCACTGAGCCACAGCAGCCAGGGCTATTTTTACTTTTTTTAATTTAATTTTTTATTGTTACTGTTGTTCTATTACAGTTGTCCTAATTTTCCCCTATTGTTCTCCTCTTAAAGTGCCACCTCCCCACACACAGTGAATCCTCACTCTGTTGTCCATTCCCATGGGTCATTTGTACTTGTTCTTTAACTAGACTCTTCCTCTTCTTTCAACCCTTATCACCCACCCTATCCCCTGAACTCAAGAACAACACTCTAACCAGCTCCTTAATTTTAGAATACTGTTTGATGTATTTTGAGTAAGTAGTTTAAAGCATAATTACTGAATGAAAAATTACACATATTATTGATATTTTAAAAACTGTGTTTTAGATATAAAAGAAGCATCATCAGTTGCTGTGTCTACACTCAGCACAGATACTTGTGTATGCACTGAGAATGCAATGTGTCAGAGTTTTGAAAACCTGACGGATTAGTCTGGACAGAACATTTTCTTTTTCTGACAGAATGGTTGGCTTCCCAGTCCTGTCTCTCTGCTTCATTGAACAAAAGTGCCCGTTATGTTCGACTTCATCCATTTTGAAGTTTCAAGTGGTCACAGCCTGTAAGGCAGCGTAACAAAAGGCCATCAATCAACATAAATTGGTGCTCAGGCACAGGCTGGTGAGATCTATAGAATGCAAATCAGTCTTTAATATCGAGAGGCTAGTCCAGAAGCAGCAGGTCATGAGGCACTGCGGGGAGTCTGACATTAAGTGAATTTTTTAAACCTAAAATACATGTATGCAAATTGAATTTTCAGAGCATTCTGTTTCCTGTTAGCATTAGCAGTGGTAATGCTATGGCATTAGTTAGCAGGCCAATATCGTTCTAGGAAGAATTGATTTTTAATGGCCATAGAACAATCCTTATATACCTACTGGAAAGGACAAGTAATGCAGAGCTTCATTATTAATTTTGTTGTTCTTTTTAAAATTAATACCTTTGAGTGTCTGAAGGTTGACCTGTAGTATTAGCATTAAAATCAATGCCAAAAAATAAAAGTAAAAAATAACAAAGAGTCTCCATCTGGACCTTAGGTTAGGCAATATTAGAAGAATCTTAAAAAGCTTTTGTTTTGAATGAGTGTAAATGAAAAAAATGAACTTTACTGCATGCAGTACTACCCATTTTTTTTTTCTGGGGGAAAATGACTTTGGTTTGGATATAAGAGAGGGATGCATGATCATGAAAGTGCATTATTGAGTTTTCCTAGATGTTTCCTCCAAGCTATCTGAGAGAAGGGGTTTTATTGTGACTGACTTCTTTAATAGGAGTAGCTTTGAGACAGCAGTTTTCCTTCCTCTCTCTTTTTCCTTCTCTTCCTCCATCTCTCATTCTGTCTCTACTTCTTTTCTTATCCTATAGAAAATTTAGAAAATAAAAAAACAATAAAATAGAAATTACCAAAATTATATGCTGTCCTATTTGGTGTCCTATAAACAATTAAGTGAGTTATTCTTAAGTAATAATTCTCTTTTAAGATGCAGCCAATGGGAAGTACTAGTATCATTTATAGAAATAGCTGATACAATTTCTGAAAATATATTTTCATGGAGTATTTTTTCCATTTTGAGTATTGTTTTGAGGGTAGGCATGAGTAGGTTTTCAAAATTTCTCTCTCAAAGATTAATTTGTGTTATCTTTGGTCTCTTTTCTCTACTGCCCACTTCCCCCTGTAGTGGGCAGATTCTGTTAGTGTGGTGTCAGAAGCCAACCCATCCCTGCTGTATGACACAATCGCAGAGGGAGCCACACGTCCACACAGCAGACTCAGCAGGGAAAAGCACCTGAATCTCCTTGTGTTGGTTTTCTTTTGCTTGCCTGTGCTTGGGTCATTTTTATCGCTATACATACTGGAACAGATGGTGAGAATGAGAATTTATTGAGAGGTATAAGGGACAACGTAAGTGATGACTGCATAACCACTCCAAATCCCCCTCGTACCCCAGATTTGATTAGAAGGTTTCCTAGAATAGGAGTTATTTCATAATAATACAATTATGCCTACCAAATGGCCAGTCCTGACTAGAACTTCCCTGAATAGATTAGTCAGGCCAAAATCCCCTAGAAAGGGCAGGAGAAAGAAGAGAGCTAAATATTCAGTTTTATATAGATTTCCTTGGACCACAAGAGCCCCTACACCATGACCAACTGACCCCCCACTGCCTTATACTGGAACTTATGTATATAGACACAGGATGGTCAGTGCAAATGCATATTAGAAAAATTGGTTAGGACTGTCATTTCCAGAAAAGCTTAAACGGACTGGGCCTCTTTAGTGTTTTTATTCACAGGTTCAAAAGGATAGATTGTTCAGGCAGCTACTTAGAGCCTGGGCACATTGGGGTTAGATCCCATCCCTGGGAAAAAGAAAGGAATGGAGAAGATGGTTCCTTTATAGCAAATAGGATCTCAATTCTTGGGCCCTTTATAGCTAGTAAAGCAGATCTAGAAGTGAGAGACAGATATTAATCACTATGACCACAGACCCTGTATTCTCAGTCACTTGGTAAGATGCCCAGACTCATATGTACCCATGTGTTAGCCAACTCATCACTTCACACTTTAACCATAAAATTTACACCTAAGATTGAAAAAATAAGGTGTCAAATATGTAGAAGGAAGAGGCTCAGGTAGAGAGATGATATCAATATAGATAAGGCTTGCAAACTACAAAGTATTTAACTGCTCAATTGTATTTTATATAACATGTGTTGCTAATTGTATCCAAATGTTATGTAATGCTTTCTACAGAACAATGACAAAGTAAATATACTCTGAAAAACAAAATTTTTTGCTCCCACATTGCCAGATATGCTTACCCCAGAGTATAAAATAAAGCACTCACCCCAGCAAGGCAGAGATGCCCGCTGGTGAGTTTAAAAGCACCAAGTCTCCTGTCATTCCTCCCCAATGCCATTCCTTCCATAGGGATTCCCTGGACCTGCAAACAAATAACAAAATAAGTAACTAATACCCACTGTTATTATGCAGTATGGCTAGTTTTTCCTCTTTCTCTCCCTTTCTTCCAGAAAGAGTGGTGATTTCCCAGAACAATTGTCCTGAACAAAATTTTCATTACCTTGTTCGGGTTCATGGTCATGTTGAATTTAATCTTTGCCAAAGCAGAGTCTTTGTCCATGTAAAATATATATAAATATTTCTCCCTCCCGAGAAGACTATGGTGTCAGCATCCAAGATAACTATATAAGAAAGTACTTTGTCACCCATTTGTTTAGTTTATTACTAAACTAAAACAAATTTTTTATTGCCCTCCATTTAGTTCATCCAGTTAACATTTACGGAGTTCCTACCTTTCCCCAGGAAGTTTGCCAAGTGCTGAGAGTGTAGAATGGATAAAGTTGCTGCACAGATGATCACAATCCAGTACCAGGTGGGGAGAGGATGAGAAAGTAGACAATTAAAAAGAATGGCATAGCTGTTATGATAACAACATGCTTAGGGCATTATGAGAGTTAGCCCCAATCCAGACTGGGGATGCTTGTGGTGGAGGAGAGGAAGTGGGAAAAGTTCTTGAAGGGTTTGATATCTGAGCTGAGTAATAAAAGGATGAGTAGGGCTAGAAGAGTTGAAAGAGGGCATCTTCAGTGGAGTGAGAATACATAAGGTAGAGGAGAAGCATAAGCATTTGCTGCGAGGAATGAGAGAGTGTGGTGTGGTTAGGGAACTACAAGCAGTTGAGGTCTTCTGGTGTGTAGGACTGAACAATGCTTATACCACCAAAGTATCAATTTCAACCTCCTTCATGTAACAGATAGGAACACTGACCAGAGAGGTAAGCAGGTACCAGTCATTTCTCTTATCTTTGTCCCTCACGTACCAGCTAAATATTTCACATATTGATAGATTACTTAAAGGAATATTGTCATTTATTTAGCATTTATGTTAATGAAAATAGAATCTCAGTAGCTTGAATATATCTTCACTTAATGTATGGACGCTGAGAAAGAAGGAACCTACCAAGAAGGGCTCCTGGTGGCTAATTGGGCTCAGCCTGTAAAAGCAGAGCTTCATAAGCATTTCTACACAAGGGCCTCTTGTACAAAACATCCCTTAGGGGGAAACTAGTGCTAAACTGCCTGCCTCTGGCACTGAACTAACTACCTGCCTGCACTGTATTCCTGCAGACTTCACCAGCCCCTATAAAAGAGCTCTTGGAATACTATTTCAACCAATGGGAATGAACTTTCCCCACCCAATTGGAGCTGTGACACAATATATTCCCATCAGCATTTTCATTGACCAGAGTGGCTCCATTCTAAACAATCAGGATGGTGCCTTTTGGACCAATCAAACTGAAGACAGACCTATCAAGTACCAGGGATAAGGACTTCTCTAGATATAAGTCACCTCCCCTTTAATTCAGAACACAGTTTCCCCTTTCACAAAGACTGAAGGCTGTGTTTTCCTGGCTGGAGCTGAAACACCAACACCAGAGATGTTTTGCTGGTCCAGAGCACAGTGGAGCAGAACAGAACATAGCAGTCAGAGCAGGTTGAGTAGAGTGGAGCCAAGCGGGACAGAACAGGACAGAGTGGAACAAATTGGAGCAGAATAGAGCAGAGCTGTCTAACAGGGAGAGGCCTTGCTGAGGGCCATACCCCATAGCTGCCTCCTCACAGTCATGATTTACCACAGCCATACTGCTTCATAACTACACTGTTGAACTTTTCCATTAAGAAAAAAAAAACTGTTAAGCTTTTCTACAACCATGTTCTATCATAATTGAACAGTTTACACCAAATAAAGTTTCCCTCTATAAGGCACCCCAAATTGGGGATTTCTGTTACTGTTAAGTTTGTACCAGCGACCATCTGCTGACATGTGTTTACAGTTTTAAAATCTTGGAGATGATATAGGATACAAAAAGAGGCTGGAGAAGAATTTCTAATTACAGAGGAGCATAAGGCTGACATTGTAGCATAAACAGAACTGAGAAAAGGCAGTAAAAACTACTGGGTCTGTTAGCTTAGAAGAGACCAGAGCACAGCTATGCTGTGTATTGATTCACAACAGGTGCACAGATATCCACACAGTCTTCACTGGAGAGGGGGAAATTGTTTTCACTGAGTTTCTAACCCACTTGCTGTTTATGGCCTTGTGGATAGAAGAAAACAGAAAGTGACGGAAAGTGACTGTCAGGTGTCGGGAGAACTATGGTAAGCAGTCAGTAGTGAGGCAGCCTATTTATTTCTTTATTTATAAATTATATTTTTTGATTATGCTATTATAGTTTTCCTGATTTTCCCCCAAACCTCCTTCTACCCAGTATCCCCCACACCCTCAGGCTATCCTTGCAACTTGTTCATGTCCATGGGTCATGCATGTAAGTTCTTTGGCTACTCCATTTCCTACACTGTACTTTGTATCCCCATGGCTGTTCTGTAACTACCTATTTGTACTTCTTAATCCCCTCACCTCTTTATCCATTCCCCCACATGCCCTCCCATTTGGCAACCATCAAAACTCTGTCCATATCCATGATTCTGTCTTGGTTCTTTCTGTTTGCTTTGTTTGTTTTCTAGAGTCAAATGTTGATAGATATATATTTATTGCCATTTTATTGTTCATAGTTTTGATCTTTTTCTTAAATAAGTCCCTTGAACATTTCATGTAATAATGGTTTGGTGATGATGAACTCCTTTAGTTTTTTCTTGTCTGGGAAGCTCTTTGTCTGCTCCTTGATTGTAAATGACAACTTTACTGGGTAAAGCCATCTTGGCTATAGGTCCCTGCTTTTCAAGATTTTGCATATCTCTTGCTAATCCTTTCTAGCCTGCAAAGTTTCTTTTGAGAAATCAGATGACAGTATTGTAGAAACTCCCCTGTAGATAACTAACAACTTTTCTCTTGCTGTTTTAAATTTCTCCCTTTTTCTTTAACCTTTGGCATTTTAATTATGACATGTCTTGGAGTAAGCCTCTTTGCATCCATCTTGTCTGAGACTCTCTGCACTTCCTGAACTCGCATGTCTATTTCTTTCACCAAATTAGGAAAGTTTTCATTTTTTTCAAATACATTTCCAAATCCTTGCTTCTTCTTCTCCTTCTGGCTCCACTATGATGTGCATGTTGGATCTCTTGAAGTTGTCCCAGAGGCTGCTTATACTATCCTCATTTTTTTGGATTCTTTTTTTCTTCTTGTTGTTTGGATTGGTTGTTTTCTGGCATCTTATATTCCAGATCATTGATTTGATTCCAGACTTCATCCACTCTACTGTTGTTTCCCTGTAAATTATTCTCTATTTCAATTAGTGATACTTTCATTATTATTGGGTCTTTCTTATGCTGCTGAGGTCTTCACTAAATTCCTTGAGAGTCCTTACAAACAGTTTTTTATCTCTATATCTGATAGATTGCTTATCTCCATTTCATTTAGCTCTTTCTGGAATTTTGATCTGTTCTTTCATTTGGACCATATTTCTTTGTCTGCTCATTTTTGCAGTCTCCCTGTGTTTGTTTCAATGTATTAAGTAGAGCTGCTCTGACTCTGTGTCTTAGTGTGGCCCAATGTAGTAGGTGTCCTGTAGGGTTCAGTGACTCAACCTCCCATATCTCCCAAGCTGGGTCCTTGAGGTACACCCTCCATTTGGCCTGAATATACCCTCCTTTCATGGTTGAGTCTTGGCCGATATAGGCATATCACTGGTAGGGTGTTACCCAGTCCAGTCAGCTGCAAGGATTGGCTGTGACCGCTGACCCCCAACCTCCATTATCCATGGAGGATCAGCTGTGTAGGGGTAGGGTGGTGGTGCTCTGATGTGGTGTGTAGCTATCCACTGGGTACACTGAACCTGGGGTTTCCCAGATGGAGGAGGTCTAGTTTAGCCCCCATGTGTGTTTTTCTGAGACCAACCTGCATGAACTATAAAGCAATCTGAGATGGCTGCTACTTGTGCTGGGCTTGGACATTCCCAGCAAAGTCAAGTTGAGAATCTAGGTTGGCTGCTGCTAGTGCTGGGCCTGAGGTTCACTGAAGTCAGATGTTGTTTGTTTGAAAGGATTTAGGAACTGTGTGCAGTAATAACCAAGACCAGCCATTCATCTGGAAAAGCAGCTTGGGTGGGCCAATAAGTTGAATGGGGCAGAGTCTCCAGGGATCTCCAAGGTGGCTCAAATAGTGTTAGCCAGGTCGATGGTGTCTCATATATGGTACCAGGTTGGTGGTTCTGTGGCTCTGTTTGGAGAGGGTTTAGAACAGGGACAGTGGCCTCTGCTCACCTTGATACCAGACACTTCAGTTCCTCCCTGTATACCATTGGTGCCTTTCAAGTTGCTACCCCAGTGCTGGAGCTCACAGGCAGTGAGTCTGAATAAGTGAGTATGTTACAGCCTTTCAAGGCTTGGCAGGTTCACTTGGGATTTTGGCAGACAGACGAAAATTCATGGAGCTGTGAGAACACCTGACATGCCTTTATTCAAGGGTGGGGTAATCTGTGCATGCTTCAAGCTGGGTGTTTCACCATGGAAAGCCCCTG
Organism: Carollia perspicillata; assembly: GCA_004027735.1. Taxonomy (NCBI): domain Eukaryota; kingdom Metazoa; phylum Chordata; class Mammalia; order Chiroptera; family Phyllostomidae; genus Carollia; species Carollia perspicillata. The sequence goes on from PVKM010010947.1 coordinate 19,951, forward strand.
CTCCCTTATATACTGAATGCACACAAAGCCAGCAGGGTGCCAAGATACTATATAACAAAGCATGATTCTGTGTATGTGGGTCCATTCTCAATGCTATGGGAATACTGCTCATTGGGCCCAGTGAGGGAACCTGACTGATTCCATTTCCCCTATAGTGATTCCATGTGTGGGTTCTTTCAGATGAACTGCTTGGGGCTCCAGAAACTTCTCCCACCAACTCAATCCCCACTAGTTTTTGCAGGCAGAAGTTGTGGGGACTTATCTTCTTGGTACTGGAAACTTGGGCTGGGTAGCCTGGTGTGAGGCTAGAACTCTTCATTCCTGAGCTATTTCTCCTGAATTTTATCCACCACACAAGCTGTTCTGTATCTGAGCCCCTCCTACCAGTCTGGATGGATGTGATTTCTTTAATTCCATAGTTGTTGGACGTCCAGTCATCAATTTCTGATGACCCTGAGTGGTGGTGGTTCTATATTTTAGTTGTAATTCTGATGTGGTTGTGTGAAGGGGTGAACCATGTCTGCCTACATCACCATCCTGACCAGAACTTTAAGAAGGTTTTTAGGACACTGCAATCACCTGGTGATTGACATATGTGAAACATGCCGTTGTCTGCCAGAAAAATGCCTGCAGTATTGAGCATAGTTCCCTTTCTCCAAGTTCCAGTAACTCATTTTTGGAAGATTTCTGGCATAGCATCAAAACCAAATTACCCTGCTCAACTTTGAGTGTTCAGTGGATGAAGGAGTCCTTGGAATCCTTGGCACAGGAGAAACTTCCAAAGTTCAGGGGTGACGAGTTATTAGCTCCTGTGGCTCCAACTCCAAAACCCTTGGGAGGCAGCCCATTCAGCAGGGGACCAAAGCTACCACAGTGTTGATTTTACTGGTGTGCAATGTCAAGCCCCAACCTCAGTGTAAACAAAGGATGGTGGGGGATAGGAAAATAGTATTTATTAGCCTTGGATGTCTAGGAACATCTATAAAAGACACATGGACAAAACCAAAGGTGGGTAGGATCAAGGGTAGGAGGTGGGGATAAAAAACATAAAAACCAAAATAAACAAAATAAAAATAATTTAATATTTATGTTTAACATTTACAGTATGGGGTTCTTGTTGAGTACTTCTTACACTTTTCAGAGCTCGTTCCTCATTAAAGATCTAAAAATAATTACATTATTTCTAATAAAATGACTTTTTATTTTGGGGGAAAGAGTCAGAATACATTTTTATCTTTCTGACTTTTAACAAAGCTGATGCCCTCTTGAAATATAAAATGACCTTCTTGGTGTCTGTCTTAACTTTACTGCTTTTCCCTTCTTATTCTCTTTAATTCTAAAGCAGGATAAAAAAATGGTTTTCCTAAACCCTAAAAATCAGAAACTGGTTATGATTTTCCTTGCTTCTGTGGGTTACACATTTAATCTACCAGGTTGTTGAATTATTTATGCTGTACTTTTTTTGTCTTAGTTCTGTAACACTTCCTGTAAACTCAAATTTACTGTGGGCTTTCATCTTGATTTCATGTTTTATTTTAGCACATGACAACCTTTAATAATTTAAACTCCAAAGTTACATATTATCAATATCCCTCAGAGATTTTTAAGGCAACATTGATTAAAGTGAAATTCACTCTGTATTCCTAAATATCTATTATGAAAGGGTATAGTAGCACTATTTGTGTGAAGCACAAGCATATGACCATATATCAATATCATGACCCAGTGTGCATATGTTAAGATAGAGATTTAATATAGGTTGTTTTTTACTTACTAGCTTTTGTAAGTTTATTTTGATAATGATAGATAAGAGGTTAGTGGGAAGGCTGCTTAGGAGACCTTCGCCATATTTGGATAGCTCCAAAATATACACTGTTTGTAATCTGAAAGAAATTGGTTTGGGAGAATTATATGCAAAGCATCTCAAGACTTGGTACAACTGACAAAAATAATTGAGCATGTGCATGTTTTCCAAAAGCGAGAGTGGATGATGGGTAATGGGGTTGAGAATTTTTGGTTTTGTTCTTCTGTTTATTCACTGCAGTAGATGATGGGGGGGATATTTTATTTTGGAAAGGGAATTAAAGTTTTTGAATTTGAGGTAGCAGTTCAACTTGACAGTTCTGCAAGTAAACAGCATAAGTTATGATTTCCTACATTGAATTTATAGATGCCAAGGAGCCACCAAAATGTTTTCTTCTCTTTAAATCACTCAAATGGCTTCTATGTAATTCTGAAAATAATAAGAGAATCACAAGTGTGTGCAATTGTATCGTAAGTGCAATTGTGTCACTGGAAGATTCTAATGCCAGAAAGCTAAGTATATAGAATCAGAGATGCTTGTTTTCTGTGGGAAGCCTGCTGAGCATATGCACGAATGAATTCAGCCTGTTAGAACTGACTACACTGCAAAAATAATTTTCACCTTTCTACCACTAAAGTGTCACCGACTGCAAGGCTCAGAGCAGGGAAAGAAATGCCTTTCTATTCATTGTTCTGTTTAGCTGGTAATAATGTACATGCATTTGCATAGCGTCAGCTAGTAAAGACTCCCGGTGTTATGAAATCACTAGCATTTGTCCAAGTCCTTACAGAAGTGGGGAGGCATCATTAGGGAATATTATCAGCATAAGCACATGTACCTGCATTCACCAATGGTTCCTGAACCATTGTACAATGCTGGGTGCTGAGTTGACACCGAATATATTATACGTTTGTGTAATGCATAAACAAGCTCAAGACACTTGAAAATTCATGGCGTGACTTATTTAAATTAGAAACATCTCACATTAGTTCCTTCTTTGGACTACACGTATTTCTTCTGGGCTGGGTCCCTGAGCCATTCACCACATTGCTGGTCTCTTACACTTTCCATATCTTCTGTTTTTATTTATAAACTTGTTATGAACCTTACCCATACCTTCTGAATTTCCTAAAACTGGAAGGAAGCCAAACCGCCTCTCATTGTCTGTTTTCTTTCTTTTTTTTTTTTGCCTATGTAAGATGTAATATTTTATTTATTATTTTTTTATCATTTATTTTTTTTTCAGTACAGTTTTCTGTCTTTTACTTCTGGTTTTCATTTCCTCTTCTCCATCTCTCTCTAGCACATCTCTTTGATTTGATGTGGTTATACCAGCTTGTGTGTAGATCCCTTTCCACTCTTTTCTGTCTCCATTTCTAATTTTCCTTCCTTTTTTGAATGATGAAGCCCCCAACTTTACTTGGCCCTAAAATCTCTACCATTAGCTTTATGTTGTTTCACCTTAAAGTTTTGCTGGCAGTGGGAAATTGTAACCCACCCCACCATTCTTTTGATTGTTTCTATAAGTGCAAACTCTAATACATAGTTTGTACATAAACAGCATGTTTGTATAAGGATCCTAGGAACTAATTTCAGAAGATACAGTCTAGGACCTTGAGGTATTCCACTTCCAGGAGCTTTCCTGACGTTCCACCATGAAGCCAGGGTGACGTGAGACCATGAAGACTAAACCAGGATGATGCACACCAGGCCATCACTTGCCTTATTGGAATGGACTGTGCTCATCTGCACATAGAGAACTTTTCAACCCACTTCCTTGATCTGTCTGTTCTGTTCCCTTCTCCTTACGTATAAAGACCTCTGCCTTCACTGAGAGAGGGATATGGGCTTTGTGACATGAGTCCCCCATCTTTCCAGGTGGCTGGCACCTGAAAATAAGCCACTTCCTTTGCATCAGCATCTTCCTGTTGAGTATTGGCTTTTATAGCCACAAGCAACTGGAACTTGCTTTCTGGTGAAGAAACATTGAAACTTGAGATGCTAAAACTGAAATATGAGTTTGAAATGCCCTTGTTACATCTCTTCGGTTCACTGGCTAAAGTCAGGGGGCAAAAAGCAGTGATGGAATGAAATGAAGTTCTGACACCTCGGGACAGCTCTCCTCTGCTCAAGCATGCTGCTTTTGAGAGTGCTTTAATATAACTGGGTAGGGTGGGAACAGGACTATCAGTGGGCCATGTCTCGGACCTCCATCCAAGTGAAACCTTAGTCACCATGTGGAGGAGGGTTTGTGGAGGTTGATGAGAAAAAAAAGAAAAGAACTGAAGGTGGGGGTGAGGGGAGGAGAAAGAGATGGAAAGTTCTTGTAAAAGAGGAAGCAAATCTGTAACTGGCTTATTTCATTTAGCTTAATGTCCTCGGGGCTCATCCATGTTACCACATATTACAGGACATTTTGCTTTTTTAAGGCTGACAAATACTTTATGTACTTACCACAGTTTCTTCCTCCATTCATATGTTAGTGGACGTTTAGCTTGTTTCATGTTTTGATTATTGTGAATAGTGCACAGTGAATATGGGAGTGTTAATATCTCTTTGACATCCTGGTTTCAATTCTTTTTGATAAATACCTAAGAAGTGGGATTTCTGGATCATATGGTAGCTCCAATTTTTTTGGAACCCATACTATTTTCCATGACAGTTGCAACATTTTTCACTGTCACCAACAGTGTATAAGTGGTTCATTTTCTGATTCCATTTTATGGTATATCAAAAATAGTCAAACTTAGAGAAGCAAAAACTAGAATGATGATTCCTAGTGCCTGGGGTAAGGGAAGAAGGGACGATTGTTAATCAACATGTGTAAAATGTAGTTATGTAAGATGAGTACGTTCTAGAGACCTAATACACAACATCATCTTTCCTAGAGATAAGAATAATGTACTATATATAGTTAAGCAAATTAAGAGTATTTTATACTAAGCGCTTTTATAAAAATAAAATAAAATGAAGGAGAGAAGTCTAACACAACTGCACATACTTGTACATCCAGACTGCTAGTATTTCCCACTTGTTAATAGTGTGATGAGCCCTGGCTGGTGTATCTCAGTGGATTGAGTGTGGGCCTGTGAATCAAAGGGTTGCCAGTTCAATTCCCAGTCAGGGTACAGGCTTGGGTTGTGGGCCAGGTTCCCAGTAGGGGACATGTGAGAGGCAACCACACATTGACATTTCTCTCCCTCTCTTTCTCCTCCTCCTCCCCTCTCTCTAAAAATACATCAATAAAATCTTTTAAAAATAGTGTGATGATGTGTTAATGGTGAAATAATACCCAAACTCCCATCATTGTCACCCGGTTATTTAAATGAACTGAAAAGAGCCCTGGCTGGTGTAGCTCAGTAGATTGAGTGCAGGCCTGCAAACCAAAGGATCGTGGTTCAATTCTCAGTCAGGGAACATGCCTGGGTTGCAGGCCAGTTCCTGGCAAGGGATACATGAGAGGCAACCATGCATTGATATTTCTCTCCCTCTCACCTTCCTTTCCCCGCTTAAGATAAATAAAAATAAAATCTTAAAAAATTATTTAAAAAAAGAACTAAAAAAAATAAATGAAGTGCAAAGAATGTGACTTTCACTAAGCTGGGATTTAGTATTTTGAAACACGTGAAAAACATTTTTGAAACTAAGTAAGAACATCTATGCTGTATTTTTTTTTTTACCTTTTGAGTCAATTATGTATGAGTTTCCATTACACAGTTGTGTAAATAGGTTCCAGAGTTTTTCCAGGCATCACAAAATAAAAAGTCATACCAAAAATTAAACACTTAGAAATAAGTATACTTTTAAAATCTTAGTCCTATAGTGAAAGATTCTCCTGGTTAATGCCATCTGCCTTAACCTTCATGTTATAAAGAACTTTTAAGAGTCACCAGTTCAATTCCCAGTCAGGGCATGTGCCTGGGTTACAGACCAGATCCCCAGTAGGTGGCGCTCGAGAGGCAACCATGCATTGATGTTTCTCTCTCTACCTCCCTTCACTTCTCTCTAAAAATAAATAAGCAAAATCTTTTAAAATATTCTCAAAATAATTTTTAATCAAATAAATAAATCAAATAATTTAATCCAAAAGCATTTTTTCTCAGTTTTCCATATTTGTTTTTTGTAATGTAGGTATCAGGCATGTATGTATTTTTTTCTGACTTGTTCATTAATATCTTGATTAAGATTTTAATAGTATTTAAGAGAAAAATATAATAACAATTTAAATAAATGCTGACATTATGCCAGTATTTTATATGTTTTTACAATCATATCTGAGTATTTCAGTTTCTTCTCATTTACTGGTTGTATACCCGAGATAATTTATCTCCTTCTGAGAAGATGTTGCCACTCAGGGAAAAGAAAATTTGGGCTGTTGTACTAAGTATTCTCTGGAGACTTCAACGTACTTTATTTGATCTTAAGAAGATGGTCCTCAGAACTCAGAAAAAACATACCGTAGTCCTACTATAGATTTAAAATTTATAAAATGTTGAAATTCTTACATACCAAGAACATTTTATGAAAAACCCAGGATTAGATAGTTTCACGATATGCTCAAATTCACTGCTTCCCTATTGATTCTCTGAATGATCTGTCCATTTTTAAGAGTGTAGTATTAGCATTCTATTACTATATTGCTGTTTATTTCTCCTTTTAATTGTGTTAGTATTTACATATCTAGCTACTCTAATGTTCAGTGTATGAATATTTATAATTATCATATATTATTGATTATTTGATCATTTTATCATTGTAAATTAAACGTTTTCTCTTATGGCCATTTTTAGCTTAAAACTTATTTTGTTTAATGTAAGTATATTCATGCCTACATTCATTTAGTTATCATTTGCTTGGAATATCTTTTTCACATCTTCAGTCTCAGCCTATGCTAAAGTAAATTTCTTGTAGGCAGCATATCGTTGCATTTTGTTTTATTGGTCTATTAAGCCATTCAATGTCTTTAATGGAGAATTTAATACAGTTTAAAGTAATTGATAGGTAAGGATAATTGATACATAACTCATTGTTGTCATTTTCTTAATTGATTTGTGATTATCTTGTAGATTCTTATTTTTTTCCTTTTTGCTATAGCTTTCTTTAGATTTTTAAGCAAATTTCTTTGATCCTTTTATCATAATTCTTTTGCATCTACTTTAGAGTTTTTCTCTGTGGTTACCATGAGGCTTACATAAGCTACTTTATGGTTACAACTGATGACCACAACTATAAACTGATAATAATTTAACTTCAATAGCGCACATAAACTTTATACTTTTACTACTCTTCCCTAACATTTTAGGTTATCTGTGTTACAATTTTTTATTGTGTATATAATAAGTTATTATAGTCATGTGGTTATATTTAATACATTTGTTTTTTTCTTAAAATTTTACACTAGCATTGTAAGTGATTTATACACCATCATTTTAAATTTCAAGAATCTGTCTTTGACTATCCATTTGCCTTTACTGTTTAATTTTACGTATCCACAAGCTTTTATGATGTTAATTAATATCCTTCTAGTTCAGCCTCTGGAAAATGCCCCTGACATTTTTTTTTTTTTTGTAAGAAAGGTAAGGTCTAGTGAACATGAACTCTCAATTATTATTTGTTTGGGAAAGTTTCTCTCTCTCCTTTTAAAAATTTTTTTTCTGATGGAAATCTTTGCCTGGTATAGTATTCTGGGATGCCAGTTTTTTTCTTTTAATATCTTGAATATATCATTCTACTCTCTTCTGCAAAGTTTCTGTTGAGACATCTGCTCATACATTGTCTTATAAGGACTCTCTCGTATGTGATGATTCACGTTTTCTTGCTGCTTTCAAAATTATTTTTGTCTTTGACTATCACAGTTTAGTTAAAATGTGTAGCCCTTTTTGGGTTCAACCTATTTGGATCCTTTGGGACTCATAAAAACGTATATTCATTTCTCTCCTAAAGTTTGAGGAATTTCCAGTAATCAGACTTTGTTTCTTTTTCTCTTTTTCCTCTGTTATCATAGACAGTCAGCTGGAGCATGGGCAACTGAAAGCAGGGAGAGTAGGGACATCTCGGCACTTCGGATGGGCAGGTTGCATGGAGGCTGCACAGAGGACATGGTTGTGTCAAAATCCAGAGGTGCCCCACTGACTCCAACTGGTTTTCCTGGATGTGTGGGCACCATGTCCAGCATGAGGAGGGGTTCTGAGTGTTGCAGTAGCTCCTGGCTTTCTGACTGCAAGTCCTGCAGCACCTCCCCCCAACACTGGCCCTGATACCCTAGACAGGGAATGTTGGGAAGTCTCCTCCACTGGTCAACATGGCACAGGGGGAGGTTCTTATAATAAGCAAGGCAAAATCTAGAAAGATAATTGGACAAGACTTGAACATATCAGAGGCTATAAAGATGAACGGACAGGACCTGAGTGTGCCAAATGATAGCAATATAATTAGATAGGAAAAGAAATTTCTCCCCTCCCTATCCCTATAAGAACTGCACTTGAGCAAGAAGGGAAGATTGTGTTTGATACAGGGGTCTACCATTCTTTCAGGTCACAACACCTGAATAAGGCTTTTTCATTTTACAACAGCACCTGCCTCATAAATTTGACTTTTGCTGTGGCAACCAGCTGAACCCATGTTTTTAGTTACATTTACAGGATTCTTGTAATGCTTGTATTTTTTTCTGCTTTTTCATAAGTCCTTATGCTTTCTTCACCTTTAAAAATCTGATTTATTCTTCTCTTACCATTTGATAATTTAAAATTGTTTTTCTTCAAGTTGATTGATTGTTTCTTCTGCTTGGTCAAGTCTGATGTTGGACCTCTCTATTAAATTCTTTATTTCAGTCATTGTATTCTTCAGCTCAAGATTTCTGGTTTATTATTTATTTATTTAAAGATTTTATTTATTTTTCTTTAGAGGGGAAGGGAAGGAGGGAGAGAAATATCAATGTATGGTTTCCTCTCATGCATTCTCTGCTGGGAACTGGCCTGCAACCCAGGCATGTGCCCTGACCAGGAATAGAACCTCGATCCTTCAGTTCACAGACCTGTGCTCAGTCCACTGAGCTACACAAGCCAGGGCTCTCTGGTATACTTTTATGGCTTTTATTTCTCTGTTGAGCTTCTAATACTGTTACCACATTGGCTTTCTAACTTCATTAACTTTTCTGTTTGTGTGTTCTTTTAATTTACTAAACTTTTTAAAGCAGATTATGCTGAATTCTTTGTTAGACAGTTTATAGTTCTCCATTTTTTTTAAGTTCAGTTTTTGAAGCTTTATTAATTCCCTTTGGTGGTATTATGTTTACCTCGTTCTTTATAATTCTTGAAATTTCAAATTGGTATCTGCACATTTAAATAAATGTTCTCTTCATCCAGACTTTATAAGTTTGATTTGGCAAGAAAAAAAATGTCACCATTCAACTCTGGTTCCTGAATGGGCCTACCAGTAGTGCTCATGGGTATGTTGGGCTTGATATTCATGTCTCTAATTGGATGAGGTCATTGCTTATGTTCCTAGGTCAAAGCTGTTGATGCTGACTGGGCAACACAGTTGGGTGGAACTGCTGGCTATATTCTGTGGTCAGATGGGGCCACTAGCATACCTCTGATTGGTCAAGGTCACAGGCTGTGTTTCTTAGCAGGGCAGTGTCGCTAGTGATCTCACACCACTGCAAGCAAGAATGCAGTCTACCAAGATTTGAGCATTGGTTGCTGTAAGCTCCACTCCCCTTTTGTGTTTCCATCTGATCCCTGGTGGTTGAGCTCTGCCTATCCCTTTAGTCATCCCTGTAGGTGAGACTTAGTGGGGCTCTCTCAATGTGGCACTGTGCTGGTGTGGGGGAGAGGCTATTCTGTCAAAGTGTAGCCGCTGTTCTTACCTTTCAAACATAATGCTTTTCTGCCTCTATTGTACTAGGATGTTTCAGCCCCACCTCTGGGCTCTGGACTTTCAAAATGGTGTCTTCTCTGTGCATAGTTGGGAGTTGGTCTTCTTGTGAGGGGAACTGGAATCTAGAATGATCTCTGTTGCCATCTTGATGACATTACTCCCACACACTTTATATTTAAAAGTTAGAGATTTCAGGGATAAGCATTGGGATAAAATTATAACCTATTATAGAATGTCATTCAAAAGTAATGTTGTTTTATTTATTAAAATATTTTAAAGTGGTAAATGAAGATATTTTGATACCTTCTCCTAGAGTAGGGGTAGTCTGAAGTATTTCCAGTTCTCTATAGGTAGATTCAATTACACTTGAGAATAATTGTACCTAAAGAATATGCATATATCATTATGGAAAAGAAAGTTTTCAGTGGACAGTATGGCTTTATCCAGTTGAAATCCACTATGTTGAGGTACAATGCATGATGAATATTACAAGCTATGGTAGGAAAATGAAAATACAATAGAGTGGTAAATGGTATTGAATTTTGTTTTGCTCCAGGCCTTTTAATTTAATCTCATGGTATTTATATTTCTTTCTGAAACTACTGTTGCTTAACCATTACACAGAAGGAAAGTTGCCTTCCCTGCCAAAAATGTATCATTATGCTATTTGCTTGGATATCATATATTGAACTTATAGTGCAAGGTTTAAATATAAATTTTGCAATACTCAAACAAAGAAAATAAATAATTTATCACTCAAAAACAAAGAGCAATATGCTTTGGTGATTATTGCTTGTGAATACATAAGTCTGACAGTAATCTGACTTCCTTAAAATTTGTCAAATCTTTGCATACATAAACATATTTTTAAATTAAACTTTTATATACTTTGTAATACCAAATTTGTAGCTCCATAATTACATTATAACAAGTTTAATTTATTTTGTCAAAGCAGTCTGAAGAGATTTCTTTAATTTAGTTTTTTATTGTGGTTCAGTTTCAGTTGTCCCCCTTTTTCTCCCCATTGCTCTCCCATGCCCCATCCAATCCCCACTCCCAAAGACAATTCCCACTCCATTGTCCTTGTCTATGGGTCCTTTGCACATATTCCTTGACTTGACCCTTCCCCTTCTTTCCCCCGTTGTCCCCTCGCCCCTGCCCCTCTGGTCACTGTCAGTTTGAAGAGATGTTTTGAAATCAGGGAAATATGTCTGTTCTCAAAATTTCCCCCCATGTTTAGCATTCAATAACAATTCTTTCCTGATATTTGCCACATTGTTGCAAAATGACAGTTTTTCAAGTTATGTACTGTATTCACAACTGACTCTTTGCCAGTTGAGCCTTGTCATTCTATTATGCGTTAGAACTCTCCTTCTCATTTATCTATCCATCCATCCACCCACTCACTTATTATTGGTGTGAAGTAATTAATTCCTATATATTTCCCAACTCACTTATAATTTATTACTGCACTTTATTATTTTGGTTTCCAATTGTCCCAGATGTGGCTAACAGTAACCTATTTAAGTCAACTCCCTGTCCTTATGACTTGTCTCCATTATTTTCTTTAGCTCTTCATTTTTTCCAGCATAATATGTTTCAGTTTCATCTTGTTATCTACCATGCTCCAGCCTTCTAATTGGCCATTTCCCTGTAGTCCTCATTTTTTTAATGGTTAATGGCATTAGAGACCAAGATATCTCTCTCTCTCCCTGACTTCTTGCTCTCCTCCCTCTTTCCATCCCCTTTTCTCTTTTTCCTTTTGTCTTTCCTCACTCCTTTCTTTCCTCCTTCCCTTCCTGTCTCCCCATTTCCTTTTCAGTAGCATATTAGCATTCATTTGAAATATAATAGTTGAGTTTGTTTCAATTTGCTTTAAATTGTAAGGTTTTCTTCTGTATTATTTTTACCGATTAATTTTCATTTTTATTTTTAAATTTAATTTCATTTTTAAATATGTATTATATATATTATATATGTTTTCAAATGTTAAAATTATGCAAAAAATTCTACCCAGAGATGTGTAGCTACATTCACATTTTTTTCACATCATTACTCTCCCCCTATTGTAGTAACCAATTTCATGGCTTTCAAATTTATTCTTCTTTTGTCATCATTTTGCAAAGATAAGCAGGTATGTGTGTTTATGCTATTTTTTTAAAAAATGTTATTTTATTTAATCATTTTTTAATTTTTCAATCATAGTTGGTATACAGTATTCTTATATTCTTTTTTATTTCCACAATAGGGAGCATAATATAAATGTACTTTTCCAATTTGATTTTTTAACTTATTATGTTCTGAAAATCACACTATTAGTTCATAGAACTTTTTCTCATTCTTATGCAAAGCTGTGTAGTACTCCATTGTACACACAAACCAATGTCAACAAATGCTTTTTTGTTATTTTCTGTTATATCCTTTTAAGTCCTTTGTGATTTATTTTTCTATAGGTTTTTAAAAAGTATTTATTTATTTTTATCTCCTTATTTTTTAAGATTTTTACATTGTTATTCTATTACAGTTGTTCCAATTTTTCCCCCTTTGCCCACCTACACCCACCCTAACCTGACTCCCACAGTCATTTTCCACACTGTTTTCCATGCCTATGGGTCATTCATACACATTCTTTAAATAGTCCCTTCTCCTTTTTTCCACCATATCCCCCTCCACTGTCCTCTCTGGTCACTGTCATCCTGTTCCATGTTTCCATACCTGTGGAACTATTTTTTTTTTTTTTAGTTTACTAAGTTCATTAGATTCCTCTTATATGTGAGATAATATATTTTATGTCTTTCACCAACTGGCTTATTTCACTGAGCATAATGTACTCCAGTTTGATTGATATTGTCATAAAAGGTAGGAGTTCTTTCTTTCTTTCTGCTGTGTAGTATTCCATTGAGTAAATGAACCACAGTTTCCTGATCTATTCACCTACTGATGGGCATTGGCTATTGTAAATAGTGCTACTGTGAACATAGGGGTGAATAAGTTCTTTTGAACTGGTAATTTGGGATCCTTACACTATATTCCCAAAAGTGGAATCACTGGGTCAAAAGCATTTCCAGTATAAGTTTTTTTGAGGAAATTCCACTCTTTTTTCTACTGTGGCTGTACCAGTTTGCATTCCAACCAATAGTGCATTAGGACTGATTTATGATGGCCATTCTGACCGGTGTGTGGTAATACCTCTTTATGGTTTTAATTTGCATCTCTTTGAAGGCTGGTGATGTTTAGTATCTTTACATATGTCTCTGGGCCCTCTGTATGTCCTCCTTGGAGAAGTATCTATTCAGATCCTTTGCCCATTTTTTAAATGGATTTTTAGTCTTCCTGGTGTTGAGTCTTATGAATTCTTTATATATTCTGGAGATAAAACCCTTGTCTGATGTATCATTGGCAAATATGTTCACCCATATTGTCTGTTCCCTTTTCATTCTGATGATCGTTTCTTTAGCTGTGCAGAAGGTTTTTAGTTTGATGTAGTCTGATTTGTTTATTTTCCCTTTATTTCCTTGCTTTAGGAAATACATCAGCAAAAATATTGGTATGTGGTATATCTGAAATTTATTGCCTATGCTTTTCTCTCTAGGACTTTTATGGTGTCACAATTTATATTTAATAAATGCCATATATGAGAAACCTATGGAAACATTATACTCAACATGCAAAAACTAAAATCTTCCCCCTTAAGATCAAGTACAAGACAAGGGTGTCTGCTTTCACCACTCTTATTCAACATACTACTGTAAGTTCCAGCTACAGTGATCAAACAAGAAAATGAAATAAAAGTTGTCCAAATTGGAAAGTATGAATTATGACTATCATGTCATTATTACAGCAGACATGATAGTGTACATGGAAACACTAGACGCTCCCCAAAAATCTACTTGACTGAATAAGTTTGGCAAAATGGCAGGACACAAATTCAATATTCAGAAATTGATGGCATTTTTGTATACCAACAGTGAAATATCAGAAAGAGAAACTAAGGAATACAAAGTCCATTTACTACAGCAAAAAGAAAAACAGAGTACGTAGGAATAAAATTAACCAACGAAGTAAAAGACCAGTATTTGAAAAACTACAGAACACTGAAGAAAGAAATTAAGAAAGATACAAATAAATGGAAGCACATAACATGTTCATGGATTGGAAGAATTAACATCATTAAAATGTCCATACTGCCCAAAACAATCTGTAGAGTCAATGCAACTCCTATTAAAATATCAATGACATACTTCACATATTTAGAACAAATATTTCAAACATTTATATGGAACCAAAAATGATGCTGAGTAGCCTTAGAAATCTTGAGAAATAAGAACAAAGTAGGAGGGATCACAATACCT
>PVKM010010948.1:0-34071 GCA_004027735.1 Carollia perspicillata
GTCTGAAAAGCCCTCATATGATTTACCTGTACAGGGTCAGTGTACATTTGTTAGCTGCTGCATTAGAGAAAGAGTATTTTGAAATACTATTTCCTTGGAAGTTAGATAGCACGACTTATTTAGAAAAATAAATGGAACTATACAGTGAAAAAAATATTTAATGATGTCTAAATGTAGTTATTTGCATATCTTTGTGTGACTGTTATACATGCAGGTCCATTTTTCTGAGAACTATCAATAATCCAGATAACCAAATAATATGAATTGTATTTTTCCTTGATGACATTATATCTGAAATATATGCCCACTCTTCCAAGTGCAAAGACCTCTTTGATCTCTTTAGAACATATGAACTGGGAGAATGCTGGGGGCAAGATACAAGTCTCAAAGATTTGCATATACTTGCTGACTTTTAAAACAAACAGGTTTTAGTTTGCAGTGTGTGTACTGATTTAACCTGAAGATATTAACTGGGAACAGCTGCTGAGTTGCACTTAGTTAAATATTCTAAGATAAAATACTCTGGCAAGACACATGAAAGTGAAAAACAAGAAAGCTTGTGAAGACATAAAATGATCTTTAAGGTATGATCCAAAAGTCACAGAAATGGCAAGTGCTGTCTTAATTCCTCTCTGATTCTACACAACCATACAAGAGAAAAACAGTTTGAATGGATTCATACAATGCTCAAAATTCAAGGGTATGGTTAAGTTTCCAAGACCCTATTGCTTTCAAGTTTGTAATAATTCATAAGTAGCCAACTGATAGACCTAGCTTTCTCACTTGCTTGTTGTAACACAATCATTTCTACAATTACTGCCAAGCCTTTTGAGAATTTTAATGCATTTGGAAGTCTCTGAAGAAACATTTTGAAGTTCATGCTGATGGTCAGATCGGCAAAGACAGAGAGGTGGTTTATTCCTTCATCATGTAATTATTGTACAATAACTAGCAAGCACCGATCTCTGTCCAGATAAATTTTTAAGGTATTTGGAGTAATTTTATTCATTCACGTATATTAATGATATGCTGAGTGAATTTAAAGGATAATGTTTATGGGGAAGGATGCACACCATTTCATTCTCTAGAGCTATTTCAGAGGGTATGCATTGACCAGAGGAGATTTGATTCAATATTCATTCTTCTTGCCCTGGAGTCAACAGTAACAAGGCCAGTTATCATATGAAGGGAATGCATTTTGCAGAAGAAGCCCTGACCTGCTGGTCATTTTCACAACTGTGCACAAGTCCCATTACAGTCTGCTTGTCATTTGGTATGCTTGTTGATCACCTTTGTGGCATATCACATTACCTTCCTGGTACTCCTCTTCTTTGCCGTATTCCTGTGCGGTTTCTGCCATTAAATCTCCCCACCTATTGACCTTGAAATTGGTCATGAGACTTGTTTTGGCCAATAGCATCAGGTCTGTATGCCAGTTTCAAGCTTAGGCCTTAAGAAACTTTGTGTGTATCCACTTGCTTTCTTGTGCTTCTGCTGTATTCATGGGAAGAACATTCATAGACTACTACTGGTCTCAGGAGAAGTTTGAGAGACAGGAGGAACAGAAACATCCAGCCAACTACAGATTGGATTAGATAACCTCCATTGCATGAGCTAAATAAGTGCTTATTATTTTATGCCACTTATATTTTGTGGATGTTTGTTATGTAGCATTGTGTAATAACAGTTGACTGACAGACTCTCTCAATCTACTTGTGATTTTTAGGAAGTTTCTTGGCCCTGTCAGATTTGGGGAGCTTATTGTTGGCTTGTGGATGATATAAGGAATTAAATTGGAGTCCTGACTTTCTTCCTGGGCTCTAGCTTCATGTATCTACTCTTTGTGAGGCTGACAGTAACTTCAAATAGAGGTTGAGCGTGGCAGAGTATCATTTGACATCTACGCACTTATAACTCCAAAATACATGTTCATATATTTTGAACAGAGCTGCTCTGGCTAATACTTTGTCTGTAGTAAGTCAGTTTACACAGATCATGCCCCCATTAGTTCTTTTCCTCCCTTCCCATGCCAGATGTTACAGGAGAAGTCATGTAAGTGCCAACTTCACTATAAAAGCACACGAAGACACCATTACCTCAAGTAGTTTTGACATATATAGGAGTTGTCATTGCATATATGGAAAGTCCCAAAATGACTGATACAATTTATGCAGAAGAAACTTCTTTTCTTAGGTATTCTTTCTGGAATGCGTTTCTTGATAAAAATATAGGACAACAATCACTCTGCTATACAATTACTGTCTTGTAATAAGTTTATGACTTCTCACAGAAGGAGCTCACATTTGAAGGTGCCATATCCTGTTCAGCCACAGATATGACACTTCAGTAAAAGTGCCTGGAAAGGAAGGTTTTCTTTATCTACTGGGATCTTTGCAGCTGAAAGGCCGATCCTGGCATTTTCTAGAATGTATTTCACCTTTGCTCTCCTGTCAAATGGAGGTGTGCAAGTTCAGTGGTGGGACTGGATATGTACTGGAGTCACAGTGGTATATCTCAAATACTTGTGGAACATCTCATGATAATTAGAAATAAATCTTCAAGTGTTTATTATACAGATAACAAGGTAAAATACATGCTTGGCATTTCATTAGGCTAGATCAAAAATTTCTCTGTGAGTTAGGACAGGTAGTAGGTAGCAAAATCTAGTGCAATAACTCAATACTCTCCATTACAATAAAAGAAACCAAGGTTCCCAAACCAGAGTACTTTTTGGAGTGCCTTTTAGTACCTGAAGAGTCTTAACTGGTTCTCTATGCTTCCCCAGGGCACACTGATACCAACTCCATCCCTATAGTTGCCCACAGGGGAACCTGAGATGAGAAACCCAGACACTGTCTAAAGTATTCCAGAGAACATGGGATATATCCTGCCTGATACATGCTCAAATAACTTTAGAATCGCCAGCTCAAGCTTCTAAGGTCTATCCAAACAGTGCCAGAATAGTTTGGACATCCTCCAGAAGCACCAGCAGAACTTGTTGAGGCCTAGAGGCAGTGAGGTATTCTAGGGGTCCAGCCTAGCAAGTTCAAATCAGACCAAGATGGATTCTGAAATACTGATGTAGAGGCTGTTGTTCTTATCCCACCCTTTCCATGATTCCAAGTGTACCCGAGCATCCATCTAAGATCAACAAATGCCAATCAAAAGTCTTATTGGTGAATTCTGACTTAAGCCCGGACCAAATATGTTTCCTGTGAGTCTCTACTGACTCTCTTTATCTACCGCTAGATGTTGAGAGCTCTGAAAATATTATGGCAGAAAACTTAACCATTCAGCCAGACTCTGATATTAGCAGCTACAGCGAGGGTGGGAGATCTAAGAACCTCCTAGCTACCAATTACAGCCCTGCAGTAAAACCACAACAGGGAACTGGGGCTGGGAAGCCCCAGGGAAAGGAGCTGTCCCCAGTTTTGGTGCTGACTGCCCAAAGCTTGTTTGCCCAAGAAGAAACAGGAAGAAGTGTGTGGTAGTAGGCTGTTGGTAGTAGGATGCTGGTGCATCCAATGTAGAGACACTGGAGGAGAGAAGAAAACAGGAAAGGAGAGGAGGAGCATAAAGAAGTGGAGAGGAAGAGCAGAGGTATAATAAATCTGAACTGGTTAAAGATGTCCTGTTTGACTGGCTGCTATTTTTCTAACCCCTTTGCAGGTAATCAAGGGAGAATCTCAATACTAGTTTGATTGTATGAGGGAGACCAGTTACAACCCAATCCTGGGATTGTTTTGCCATATACACAATAGCCTACTGAAGGAACCATGGTAAAAGCAAGTTTAGTTATAACTTTTTGAGAGGTCAGAACCTTGGTACAAGCAAGTTTAGTTACAACTTCACAGTCTCAAGCTACTGTCTTATTTAAGAAGGTGTTGGTGTTGGTGGTGGAGGCTGTGAAAAAGGGTGAAGGCAATCATGGGGTTAGAAAAAAGAAGCTCCAAGCCAGCATGATCTTTTGCATCTCATCTGAAGCCATGAGTCATGTTTTATTAAGCAAACTCAGCCAAGCATATCCAAACTAATTTCATACATCTGTAACCATCATCAAATGCCAGTCATTGGAAAGAAAGTATAAAATATCCTGCTGAAGATGGGGAGGTCTCAGTAAATCCTTCCATCCTATAGATGTTGCCCTGGAAGTGATGGTGCCAGTCCTTGCTTTGATTTCTCTTTCTTCAAGGACTGTAGATGTCTTACGTGCACCAAGTTATTTTCCCCACCAATCAGACGTAGGATTTGGAGAGGTAAAGGGGAGATCTTTTCCTTCATATCCTGTAGTAGAAGCATTACATGCATGTCTATACCCTGCTTTTAAGCTTCATTCTATGATCACTGGACACCAGATAAAAGTTGATGCCCCTAAGGATTCTTCCAGTCTTTCCTGGGTCTTGCCCTGTGTCTGATGCCCATCTTTGTATGAATACTTCACCCATTACAGCAAGTACTGCCCTTTTGGGTCCTGGCATCATTGTTGCTACATCCTCCTCTTTTTTACACACTGACTGATTCTAATCACAGCTTTAACTCTCATTTCAAAAGACCTTTCAGAACAAAGAACTGTAAGAAACAGCCATGTGTAGTGATTAGGAGGACTGCCTAGGTTTAGATTTCTGTCTCTGCCTCTGATGAGCTGTGTGTTCTTCAACAAACTACTCAAACTCTCTGTGCTTCCATTTATTTGTCTACAACACAGAGATGGTAATAACAGAGTCTACCCCATAGGACTGTTTTGAGTATTAACTGAGATCCATTCTCTTCTGTACAAATTGGGCCTTATATACTAATTGCCTTACATGCATCATCTTTTTTTTCTTTTTTGATCCTCACAACTCTGAGATAGGGTCCTTATTATTCTCATTTTTAGAATTAAGGTAACAGGAATTCAATAACATTTTAAGGATTAAATAACCACTACATTATGTAGCTAAGACTTGAACATAGGTCTGATTCCAAAGACTGAGCATTTGACATTATATTATACAACCTGGGATTGAACAATTGTCCCAGTTCAGGCTTGTTTTTGCAACTCAGTCAGATACCCAAGTATTTATCCTCTCTAGTCCTGGTCCTCTCAGATTCCTGGTCAGCTCCCAAACTGTACAGTTTACTTGGTTATAGCCACATAGATAGACAGCACTGATCAGAGCAGGAGTGAGCACAATAGAACAGGAATCCTTTTCTCTGCCTTTCCTGTTGAATTTGGCACATTAAAAAAACTGGTCACCTAGCTGTGGGCTTGATTGTATGGGACAAGAGAGCTTCTGCTTCACCCAAAGAAGTGCAAATGGCCATGAAGGTACCATCTTGCGTGTGTAGTGATGTTCCCCCAGAAATGCAATGTGAATGTGGATCAGCAAAACAGGTAAAGGGGATTTAACAGTGAAAATAGACATATTTTCTTTTAAAAGCCTAAAAAAGGCTTTAACTTAGTAGAATACATTGAACCACTTTGCAAACATACTAATACATGAGTTATCACAATGCAAGATGTTTCAAATTAAAAGCTCCTTCTTAATTCAGAATAAAAATAATTATGAGAATACTTCATTGCAGCAAAATCTAAAGTATAGTTAAAGACTTGCCCTAAATCCATTTGAGTTTAAAAAAAATGTTGCAAGACATGTATATGTTATGGACTGAATGTTTGTGTATCTCCATATTGATATGCTATAATACCCTGCCCCCTAATGTGATATTAGGTGGTGGAGCCTTTTGGAAGTAATTGGAATTTGTGATTAGGTCATGAGGTAAAGACCCTCATGATTGGGATTAGTGCCCTTATAAAAAAGACCACAAGAGGTTCCAGTTGAGTAAATAATACAAGAATTAGCTATTTGATCTTGTTATCATTTGATGGTTGTCTAAATTGTACACTTGAAACCTATATAATTTTATTAATCAATGTTGCCCCAATAACCTCAATAAAAATAAGTAAATGACACAGCAGCATAAAGGTAAACAAAGAAAAAAGTGAAAGAGACCACCAGAGCTCCCTCATCCCTTCCGCGATGTAAGGAGCCCGCAAGAAGTCAGCAGTGTGCCCCAGAAACTGACCGTGCTGGCACCCTCACCTGAGACTTCCTGCCTCCAGAACTGTGAGAAATAAATGTTTGTTGTTTAAGCCACCCAGTTTATGACATTTTTGTGATAGCAGCCCCAGTGGACTAAGATGGGATGTGTGTGTGTGGTTTCTTTTTAATCTCCTCCCTCAGAAAGTGGTACGAGAAGCCAATTTGAAAATAACAATGTTGTGGTTCCTTTTAACCAAAGAAAGTCCAAAATTGCTTTTTTTGGCTCTCTGACATTAGAACTTCTGTAATTAAAAGTGTTGAAGAGGAAAGGAAACCTTCAAGCTACTCAAAGATTTGAATTGCAGTGTTATCTAAAACTGTACTTTAAGAGAGAGATTTACAAAACAGTAAAAGTAATTAATTAAAACCTTCCATAAAAAAGAAGTAGGCAGCTAAAAATAAAAACCTTCATAGAGAACAAATAATAGAACTATTCAGAAGTAATGAGTAAGTCTTTCTGGGTTTTCCTACACTCTAGAGCACTCTGAAGGAACACATAATTCTGTCATTGTTACTATTATTGTTGTTATATGTAATCTCAATGCACAAGTGGAATTGCTTCAACTTAACAAGTTATTGTTGTTCCGTCCTGTACAGGATGTATTACTCTGCAATTAAATGTCATAGTACATATCCATGGTTGCCAGTTCAAAGTATGGCTCCGTATTATTTTATTGTGAATTAATAAAATGAAAGAACTAATGCTTTCAGGTGACAAGTGTGTTTCTCCTGAATTCAGAAAAATAATTTATTATTTTTTAACATTTGCATTTCCAAGAAGAGCAATATGGAGCTATTCCATCTGGATATTCTCTTTTGAGTTTTTGGGGTAGGTGAACATTTTCTAAAGCAACCACTACGACCTCTTTCTGGACCTCTTTCTTACTTGGAGCCACCCTTTTCTCCTTAATTGCCCACACCTGGCTCTCAACAGCCCCCTCATTTTTTTGGCAACTTGGTGACTGATGTTCTTCGATGGTATTTCACTCTACGCTGCATAGAGTGTTATTCTGGGAATCAATCTCCTACAGCTGTTTCCTCACCTTCTCTTCTTTAAATTTCAGACACTCCTTCCTTCCCCTCTGTTCTCAGCTGATGACCTTGTTATCTCACTGGGAAAAAGGTAATCAGAGCAGGACTTCCTCTCTTTTCTACCAACCTATCACAACTGCACTAGGGTGTTCTGCCTCTCCTCTCTTCCAGATTAACTGCTGCGCATGCTCTGTTCTGAAGCTAAGCCCTCCACTAGCACATTGGATTCCATTTTCTTTTGTCTAGCCCAGACTTTTCTCTTGTACACGTCACATTTCTGTCCTTCATCATTTCCCGCATTTCTATGGGATCTTCCATGAGCACAGCAGCTTGTTGTAATGACGCTCGGAAAAAACAACAGCAGCCCTCCTTTGCTCCCTTTGTCACCTTCCAAGTTCTTCCTTATTTCTTTACTCTTTTTATAGTAAATTTTCTGGAAAGGTAATGTACTCTTACTTCTCTTTTGTTTCCTCCTTTCCTCTTGAACTCACTCCAGTGATGGTTCTGTTCCCATCATGCCACTGAAGCTGCACTTATTAGTGTCACCAGTGACCCCAGTATGGCCAAATATCATGATTGATTCTCAATTCTCACCTTGGCCTTTTAGAAACAACTGAAATTGTTCATCATTGCTTTCTTTCGAAACACACTTTCATCACTTGGCTTCTAGGACACCTCGGTTTCTGGTTTTTCTCTCCTCAAGTTCCTTTGCTTGTATTACTTCATGTTAGGAAAAATCCTTCACTGGTTCTTTTTTTCACTACCCACCCTGAAACATTGGAATGCTCCAGGGATCCTTGGACCCCCATTAGTTTTTCATCTGTGCTTATTAAGAAATAACCCAAATGGGGTGAACATTATGGTGTTCAATGGTTTAAAACACTATCCACTTATATCTCCAACCTTAAACTCTTCCCTGAGCTCCAGGCACTTCTATTCAACTGCTTAGTCAATATTTCCATTCAAAAGACTTATATACAGCTCAAACATAACACAATGAAGACGGGGTTCTTGATTTCCCCTCACTGAATCTGTTTCTGTCTGAGAAATCAGCACGATTCATCTAGAGGGCTTAAGGCAAAACCCTGGAGATCATTCTTGAATTCTTTCTTGCTAAGTGTACATATCCAATCTTGAACCTATTTTGTTACTTCTACTTTCAAAACATTACCCAAATCCACCCATTTCTCACTGTCTCCACTGCTATTATCCTAGTCCAAGCCACTGTCAACTTTCTCCTTGGTCTTGCCTCTCAGGCATTTATTCATTCAGCAAATACTCTAAGACCCTAACTATGTACCAGGCACTATTCTTAGTGCTGATTTTGCAGCAAAGAACAAGCAGAACAAAATCCTTGTGCTCAAGGAACGTAAATTCTGCCTTGGGGAGATGTCTCCTTATTGCCTTCCTGATCTTCTCTTTCTCTCTCTTCTCTCTTCAGTCTATTTTTTTTTTTATGCAGCAGTCAAAATCTGTTAAACAACAACAAAAACCCTGAGACCAAATTGTTACCCCGGTGAAAGCCCTCTAGGGGCCTCTCGGACTCCACCTCCACTGCTCCCCTTCACTTAGTCCATGCAGCAAACCTCGCCCAACTGCGGGCCAAGCTCATTGAACACATTTCAGCCTCCTGGCTTAGTACACATTGTACTTGCCGACTAGAATGTTCTCCCTTCAGCCGTTTGTGTGGCTTGCACCCTCACTTCATTCAGACTCTGATGAAATATCACCCCAGAGAAAGTTTCCCTGCTTACCTTTTCCTATATAGCTGTGCCTCTTCACTCTCTATCCCTTCACATTTATTTTCTTTGAAGCCTTTACCGCATGACAAAATACCATATATTTATTTAACTTTTGTTTATCTGAATGTTGTTATTTCCCACTAGATTGTAAGCTAATTGAGGCAAAGCTTTTCTCTTTTTTTTAAAAAAAAATTTTATGTACTGATATCAAAGAGAGAGAGAGAGGAAAGAAGAAGCAAGAGAGGGAATGAAGGGGAGGGGGGAAAAGGGGGAGAGAGAGAGATAAACATTGATTTGTTATTCCACTTATTTATACACTCATTGATTGTTTCCTGTATGTACCCTGACTGGGAATTGAACCTGCGACTTTGGCATATGGAGATAACACTCTAACTGAGCTACCCAGCCAGGGCAAGATTTTGTCTCTCTTGTTTTTTTCCTTTTCCAGCACCCAGAACACTGCTTGCCATATGATGACCATTGAATAAATAATATATAAAGTAGTTAATGAATGAAAGGTTATGTGTCATGATGTAGAAAAGACCCACTAAATTCGGAATCAAGAGAACTTGATTATAAACCTGGCTTTGTCATAGGCTGGTTATGAGATACTTAGTAAGTCAGCTTGACCTCTTTGGGTCTCAGTGTCTGTACAATAAGAAATTTGGACTGTGAGCCTTTAAATCCCAATTCTAACATTCTCAAATTCTGTGCACGTGGTGTCTTCACACTAGAGACCAACTCCTTTGCCTCATTTGGCCCAAACAGGAATGATGGCATTTTTTTTCTAGGGCTGCTGGGAAGTGGACGTGGGATTTTTCTTTTCTCTGTATCCTGTCAGGGTTGAGATCCCTGCCAGAAGGGAAGTCACAGCATTTGCATTTGCACAAACATTTTCAGTCAAGAACCTCCCCAAATTGCCTACTGAAGGGAAGGAGCCAGAGTGGGAAATATCACAGGGAAAGAGATTCAATGACGCTTTGATCAAAAAGTTCATTACATTTGCTTTCGATCACAATGCATACTTGCTCAGGTCTGCAATCACTTACTCTGTTAGGCACAAATCCTAGAGGGAAAAAATAGCATGTGTACACGACTCCATCTGTGTGAGCCCCTGCCAGAAACATTTATGAATCACTCGTCTCCTGACAGACAACTTGCTTTCCTAGTTTGCATTCATATTTCCCACAGATGTTGCCTTTGAATTAGCCCTTGTCTCACTTAGTTTTGAATGTTTTCTACTATTTGAGACTGTAATATGGGCAAATCTCACCTACCACCAAAGCTGGCAGTGCTTGCTCCACATTAAAGGAAGGAGACCTTTGGGCAAGCAGGGAACTGGAATCCAGGATCGGGGATGGACACTTCTCCGCAAGTTTGCAGTTTGGTATTTCTCAAGTCCTGGCATCCGGGGTGTTTACTCTCAGGTTATGCAAAGTCCTAGCTTGGGTTCTGGAAAAAATGAGCTGACAACTTTGACTGAAAGGAGTTTTTTGCTAATTCCTGGGGCATCTTGCTTTTATTAGACCATAGCTATTGTCGTGCTGTCTATCCTGAGCCATGAGGGTGTCACACACGGTCTGGAACCCATACCTATTGTGGCCTTTATTGTCTGACACTTTATATCCTATTATACACCAAACCTGCTTAGAGCCGTGTTGCCTGGATCTGAGATGTTACTGAGATATTTGGGGATGCAAATAAATTTTCTTTTGGGCATATTTAAAGGTTAGCATGCTGCATTTATAGAAATATTTTCTCTTCACTTTTGAGTCACTCTGCCATTCAACCTCTGTTGAGTCTTCATTAACTTCAATTAGATTTTATTTCTCTTTTCCTTTAGAGATAAAATATTAAAATGCCATAAACCAAGTTTTGTTCCTTTGTAAATATCATGTCTGAAAGTACCAATGGTGTCTCTAATTTCAGATAAATGAGCTTACAGTTAATAATGCAAATTTTAATTTCCTTTATAAAGGAGCTGGTGAAAATCCATTGTGAAAAGGTTATGAGAAAAAGCTTATCTTATAATTGCAGCCAAGATTCAAGCCATTACTTAAGACGTGAAGCATTTGGCACCAAAATGATTGTTGTCATTAAAAAGGAAGCCCAACACATTACTCTTAGGCTGAGAAAAAATAAGTTAGCTGTCATTGTTACTTCAGGAGCAACACAGGAAGATGGCAGAATTTAAAATGACCAGCTTTACCTTGAATAGTGCAATAGATATATTTTTTATCTAAGAAGCAGAGATAATTAATAAACATATCAAAGAGATTTACTGATTGCTTAGTACTTGACATTTAGCTAGATTTGTGTTTCTTTCATTCATAGAGGAGGTTCGGAGAACTTTACCAAAATGGTAGTAAACAGATAAGAAGGTCTTTTCTCACTAGTGTACTATTAGCAGCCTGAGGTTTGTAACTTAACATCATTGTTGCCAAATTTGTAGGTATTCTTATGCTCATTTCTGGAAAGAAGAGTTAGGGTGAGGCCACTGAGGTCATCCCGGCTGAGTTCACCTTAGTCTGGATGAAGGGGGAAATAGCCACTGGAGATTTGCGTAGGTAAGTATGTGGAAGGCTCTATTATTTTTGGAGGCTACAGAAAAGTCCAGTGTACTTATCATCAACTCCTCCCAAATAGTTCCTCCAGATGTCCCATCCCTCGGTGGTTTGCTGAATCACTGTCTCAAATGGTTCTGGCCGTCTCTTTCCTCATCTCCTCCCAATACAGCATTATTTTTCTCTCTTCTTGGTGTGAGAAGGAAATTGATGAACATTCCTCAAAATGTTTTCAAGTGGGTTTCTTGTTCCAACCTCATATATATACCTTTTTCTTGTCAGTCACACTTGCCTAAGCTTTGTATTGCATTTCTGTGTGACTAGACTGTCTTTTTCCATCACGTGGGGGGGGGCGAGGAAAGAGACGGCACATTCTATTTAGGCCATTCAAGCTCTGGGTGAGTAGCTTAGTTGGTTAGAGTGTGGTCTTGATATGCCAAGGTTGTCGGTTTGACACCAGGCCAGGGCACATACAAGAACATACAAGAATCAACCAATGAATGCATAAATAAGTAGAATAATGAATCAAAGCTCTCTCTCTCTCAAATCAATAAATAAAAATTAAAAAAATTAGGTCATTCAAAAGATGGCCATTAAGGAGCGACTAATGAAGGAACTATTTTTGAGGTTGTGGACAAGTTTAAATGAGACCAACCGGGAATGGTGGAGCACCTTAATCTCCCTGGTCTCTCATCCTCTGATCTGCCTCTGGTGCCCCTCATTGACCTCACCCAGGTGAAAGCCCTGGATTGCTCCGCGATGCAGGTCAGCCTCTGGTGCACAGACTTTGATGTGTGTGTCTGGATAAACAAGAAGAGAATATTCGGCGCCTGAGTTATTTCTGGAAAATTATCATTTTGCTAACACTTTTTGGACTTCTTTCTTATCCTGTCAGTTAATGTCTGCAGAAATCCAAAACTAATTTCTGTGTAATTATGCAAATGAATCAGGGAACTGACATACAAAGTAAAAGAAAAGAATCAAGGGTCCCCATGCATTTGCTTCTTATCCACAGGCTTAACAGAGCACAGGAGAGTAAATCCACTGTACTGCCTAGCCCTCTGGTGGTCCCAAGTGCAGTGTGAGTGAATCTGGAGTAATGCGTTGTGAATTCTTCACATTCACAACGGACGTGCTCATCATATTAAAAGTTATTATCTTTGTTATCATGTTCTACTTCATTTAGGCTGTTTCTTCCTTTTATTTGTTTCTGTCCTTACCCCAATTATCTTGTTCTGTCTCTATTTATCTTTTCACATCACTGTAAATAAAGAAACCACTATTGTTATTAGCTGAGAAATTATGTGTTTCCCACACCCTCCTTCCAGAGTGAGGGAGTTATAGGCTAGTTTTTTAAGAGTGTAGACATTCTAAAGAAAATATTTTAAAGATGGGCTTCCTGTACCGCTTGCTCCCTTCACCTTGCAATGCAGTATGGAGCCCTCTTTCATCTCATGGAGGATGTAGGTAGTCTTCCGAGTCTGTGAGTGACTGCGTTTCTGCCTCCCAGAGTCTCTGTTCCCTGAGTCCTCATTCCACCTCTTTATCAGACTAACCTCTGGCATTCCTTCAGGTTTCATCTAAATGCCATATTTTTCCCCAGAAGCTTCCTCTGATTCCCTAAAACCAGGATAAATCGGTTGTGGAGCTTACTATACTATAATTAATCTCATTTATCTGCCTTTGCCTCTAGTTCATAATAAGCTCCGGAAGGGCAGGAACAATAAGTCTTCTGTTCACCTCTATTCCCCTAACACCAGACATGCAGTAGGCAGTCGTTGAATAATCACCTGGTGGAAACTGAGTCTGATAGAGCCAAAGACCAATCAAGCTGAAACCAGGGTGGTTTGGAAACCCAAGAGCTTTATCAGTCATAGTAGGCCACCTCACATTGTAAGCTTTTTAAACAAAGTCTTCTTGTTTACTTTTTGGTCAATAGTAGGTTTAAAGTTGGAATTCTGCATTTAGCTGCAAGTATAGTGAATTATAACCTTATTGCAATTTACAAAAGCTTTAGAAGATTTGGCAAATGTTTTGCCTGCTGCATTTTTGTGACTATTTATTTTGGGAAGAGGTTGCAAAGTTCACTCTTTTCATGGTCCCTTTCTTGCTTTATTTCTGTCTAAAGGAAACTGATACGAAATTAACTTCAGCACTCAGTTTGTTCTTTGTTAACTCCATTATTGAAACAATGTGAAAGAAACACTGGACTTGTGCTCATAAGCCCTAAACTCCAGGTCCTAATTAACCTAGTTTCTACATCTGTAAAACAGAAATGATTATAGTACCAATTGCGTAGGCTTGTTGTGAGCATTAAATGAGATGATCCACATAAAACATTTAGTATAGGACAGTAATTTTCAACTAGTGTGCTGCAAGAAATTTTAAGACATGCAATACCTGACTACTTAGTTAGGGGGCACTGACCTCTTTTCCTGTAGATTGTCGAATAAAAAAATGAGAACAGCCAACACAACAATAGCTTCCTGGTGTGAATGAATCAAAATTATATATATTATTTTGCCAGATTGGCCAAAAATATGTTTTTGGTATGCTACAGAATTTTAGTAATTCGTTTATATGTGCCATAAGATGAAAAAGGTTGAAAATAGCTGGTGTAGGGCTTGGCAAATAGTAGGTGCACATGAAGTGATGGTGTTGATGGTGCTGTTGGTGGTGGTGGTGGTGGTGATGGCAACGATGATTATGGAGACTGACTTAATGTACCTAAATATTTGCTGTTTTATCTACATCACAGTATTGGGACAGTCATGTAAAAGTAAGAAAAAATATGGGAAAGCACTTTATAAACAATTTAGTGTACCACATTAATAATAGTAATGATGTAGTAATAAATAATGATAAAAATAAATGTTATATGGGTAATTAATCCCTATTCTAGTATCACTCAGTTGTGTTCTGGAATATTATTCTCTATTTTTCTTTCTATCCCTTATTGTAAAGTCAAGAGTTATGAGTGGGAATGGAGTTTAAACGAGCCAGCCAACCACTCATCAAATGGTTAATTTTTCTAAACTCACTATATTAGTTTCCAAAACCTGAAAAGTTAATTTCACATTCAAAGACTCTTTTGCCTTTAAAGTCTTGAATGCCAAGAAAGTTGTTGATTTAACTTTACATTTGTGAAAAGTAACACTTAGTTGGCAAATAAATACTTCTGAACTACAGGAGATAAGCTTGCTATAAACTTGCAAGTCATTGCTGCTGGTTCAGTGTTTTATTTTTTAAAGAAAAGGATTTTGGTTGCTTTCATTCTTATCACAAACAGCATGAGTTCCCGGATTGCCAGCTGTGTTGGGGTCCCCAGCAGGAGAAGTTCACTGAATTCTCTATGGGCATTTTCCTTCAGAGGGGCTTTTGTAAGGAACCTCTAGGCTTGCTAGAATTCCAACCAGAGCTAACTGTGGTTGGAATGCCACTGAAAAAAGAGACATTTCTGAGAATTTAAGTATGTGGAAAATTATTTGGATACCATCAGAACTTCAGCTTTTTACTTTATCAAATTGGACTTAACAAAACCGTTCTTTCTTTCCCCTTTGCTTAGCAGTGTTAATGAGAAATGAGTACGTGACAGAAGACAGCAAGGAAAAAGATACAAACAGAATAGGGAACATAGTGAGTCCCCACTTAGCATTGTCGATAGGTTCTGCTATTTTAAAGGAAACGACCAACAGGGAAATCAGTTTTACCACAGGGTAATTGATATAAACCAGAGTTAGGTTACTATGGCGGCACTGAGAATTGATAATCAGCCTTTGAAGCAGTTTGAACCTCATGTTATTCAGTAGATGCTGCCTGAGAAGTTGTCTGCTCACCAAAGTCATAAGATATTAGATTTGGAAGGTGCCCTGAAGACCGTGAGCTAACCTCCTGCCTTTGCTCAGGAGGAGACGCTCTACAGTCACCGACAAGCACTCCTCATGTGCACGTGTTATGCTCACTGCGCTTTTCTGTATCTCTCTTGTTAGGTCTGGGTTATCACATAAACACTTACCAGCAATCAGCATAATCAGTGTTGGCAAAATATAAACGTTAATGACTTTTAATCAGCTAGGCTTTCAGGAATCTTGGGCTGATGCCTGGAATAATCCTGCTTAAAGATGAATGGCGCAGCAAGTTTTAAGAATATTTATTCTAATTAATGATGGTGATAGAAATGGCAACCACGTTCGCAGTGACAGAAGAAACTGCGAAGTCATGTGTTGTGTGGGCATGCGGGTGTGTGTCCTGACCTCAGTAAGTGTTTCACATTCTCAGCTTTCTCGTTGCATTTCCGTCTAGCTTCTGTGTTATTCAGCAGCAAGGCCTCTGAGAAAAGATGTTACTAGAACAAATAAACCATACCGCTGTGGAAACTGACCACGAACCTTTCCTTAGTACACAGGGACACGGAGCATCTTTGCAATCTGTCCGTCCTGGATGCCTTAGTGTGGACCAAAACTGACCAGTTCTCTCTCATAACTGAAGTCCCTTGGGTCGTAGGCCTAACCCCTGTCCATCTCTGTCCTTTTGCTGCTTCCTGACTAACAGTATGAGATTCGATGCCCCAATGCCTGAGAGGGTTAGGATATTTCTACTGCTGGTAATCTAGGTCAAAATAGTTGGAACCTACGCATTTAGTTTTTCTTTTTTTTTAAAGCCCATTTAGCCACTTAAGCCTTTTCCTTTAGAAGGTATTTGTGATGAGTATTCAAGGTAAATATGAAAATGACTTTTACTAAATATGAAAAAAGAACTGCACTTCAAGAACAATGTTCACCTAAAAATATCTACACATCCATTTTGGATTTCAGGGTCTCACACCGGAGCATGGATCAGTGATCGCCCTAAAGACCTCTCCACGGACGGATGAAATGAGCACTGTCAGGGCTCCACTGTCTAGGTCCACTGAAGTCCTTCCGCTGGGACTTTTCTTCCACACCTCCACAGCCTCTGTGTGACAGATACTCCTCAAGATTCTTTTGAGGGGAGCTTACCCTATGCCAGGTTGGAGAGCACAAGGAAGAGCCTGTGTGGGAGTGCCTGTGGATGGTGGCAGAAAACTACCAATGTTCGTGACCTTCACTTTATTGGACATTTCCTGGGTGGCCTGTGGGCAGTTGTTGATGGGTGGTATTTTCTTAGAAGAGCAGCAATTGTAACTCCTTAGCTTCAGCAGCATGGGGAACTCATTCACGTGACCTTGAGATTTGAGGGAAGGTGTGGGGGTGGGCTATAAAAATGGCTTTGCCTTGGCTTCCAAGAGCATCCCTATGCTAGACAAACAAGCTGGGCGGTTTTCTAGTGTGGCAGCTCCTTCTAGTCATGTGTTTGTCCCCCACATCAGGTCTCTCCTCAAGGTTGCATAATTGCTATTCTTTGAGAAGCATTTTTATTTTTCTGAGATTATGACCTTTTCTCAGTTTTAGTGTTAAATGTTCTTCTTTCATAAAATGATGGTGATAATAGATGGTATTTCTTGTTTTCGACTGCCCACTTGGCAAAATCGGCACTTGGCAGCCTTCTGCCAATTCTTCACATTGTTTTTGTATTTGTTTAGTTTACTGGTTATTGAACTCCCAAAGTCTGGAACAGGGGTGTCCTCAGGGCACGGGTGACCAGGAAAGCTCGCTGGTGAAGAAGGATCTCCTACGAACTGTAGACAAGGCTATCAAGTGCCAAAGGAAGAGAGTGGGAAAAAAATGAGATTAAGTAGCAAGGAATGGGCCTTGCAAAACCCCAGCATGGCAGGGGAAAAGAGGCCTTAGAGGCAGAGTTGTCGCACAGGGACATGCTGCTGTGAGCACAGGGCTCTTTCCCCAGAGCATGTGGGTGGTCCTGGGCCTTGAACTGAGGAAAGCCGGGAAAATAGGTAGACATTTAAAAAATATGATCTTTTATACTTGCTTAAATTTTTTTCTTTTCATCCAAAATGTCAAATGTTTTTTCCTTTTTCTGTATTTAAATCACTTAATTCTTCCAAGAAGGAATATTAATATTTCAGTACATATAGATAAGATGTAGCACCAGCCTAAGTGCCCATTAGCAGATGAATAAATTAAATGTGGGAGACTTACACAATGGAATACTATGCAGCAAAAAGAAAGAAGGAGGAATTCTTACCCTTTGCGACAGCATGGATGGAACTGGAGACTATTATGCTGAGTGAAATAAGCCAGTTGGTGGAAGACAAATACCATATGATCTCACTTGTTACAAGAGGAATCTAATGAACAAACAAGCAAGGCAGAACCAGAGTCATGGAAACAGGAAGCAGACCGACAGCTGCCAGAAGAGAGGAGGGAGAGAGGAAATGGTGAAAGGAAGGGGAAGGGATGAATCAAAGAACGTGTATGAATCCAACGGTTTTCTAAATGGAAAGCTGAGTTTTCTCTAAAAACGTTTTACCGAGGATCAGTCACAATTGCTAGTCTAGCGTTGGAAGAAAAGCCCATTTACTAGCATTTTCACCTAAACCAGGTATTGTTAATGTTTGTAACTCCTGCACCCAATAGTAATGGATGCAAAAACAGATAACACATCGATTGCTGCTGTCATCTTCATTTTCTTAATTAGTAGGAATTCGACATCTTCTCTTAGTGCAGGGGCATTCGTACTTCTTTTGAAATTGGCCATTTAATTTTCCAAGGTCTCACGTAGCAGCCAGCTCCAGGTAATTAAGTTTTGTCAAAGACTTGAATATGCCTCCCCTCCACCCCCATTTTTTTTTTACTTTACCTATCTACCCACATACTCTGAGAGGTTAAGAGCTTGATCTTGCATTTAGCGAGCCTGGAGTCAACACTTGGCCTTACTGCTTACTGTGTGACCTACCTCTTAAAGCTTCAAGCATATCATCAATAATATGTAGATAATAGCACCTATTCCATGGAGTTATTGTGAAAATTAAGTGAGGAAACTGCATGTACAGGGCTTAGTACAAGATTTGGCATGTCATATAAATGGTAGTGATTATATTCAATAAGGGAATTCCAGACTGTTAATTATAGAGACCAGCTCCACTTTTCCACCCCAATTGGTGTGATTCTTCCTCTTTCAACTCAAACCCGCATCAGGCACAGATAGTCTGAGGCTTCTATTTGGAGTTGGCCTGAGTTAGCTGCAATTCCTTTTGAGACATTTTTGCACACTCATGTAAGTGCTCACTTTGCACTTATGGGTTACCTCTTGTAAACAGTTCAGAAATTTGAAAGTATGTTACTAAGTTATACAAGGTTTGGGAATTGTTGCTATGTGGTATCTTAACTGAAACAAAGTACAAAATTAACCAGAATCACAATAATTACTCAGTATTGTAAATTAGGAGAGCAATAACTAAGGTGAATAAAGATTGAGTATAGGAAAAAGAGAATAAATTTTCAGTTTTCTGCTAGAATATTCTGGAGAATTATTTGTCATTATTGTTAACAATTATAATAATAAGGAAATGATCATATAATTAAACACTACCTTTATAAAGTAGTTTATGGCTAAAGTCATTTCATAAAAGCACAAATTGGTAATTTCTCTTAAGAATTCTATTAAGAAAATGTACTACTCTGAATAATTATGAGAAAATAGGCAATGTTCTTTCTTTTCCTCTTATTACCAAATTATAATGTGTAAGACTATAAAACATTTCATAAAGGAGTTATAAATGTCACTCCAGTTTCTCTTACCAGTAATTTTTATTTTATGAAACTGGAATTTCTATTAAAATGCAGTAGGTAGAACTAGAAATTTATAGTAATGATCTTGATAGCTCCATGCTTCAGAGACTTTTTCCCCTTGATCTCCAAAATTTACATGGGATTTTGAGAGAAAGCAGATGTTATGTTCTCTTGGTGAATATCAAATGCATGTGACCGTGAAGGAGCTCATTGCGTGAAAGCATACCAGAAACCAGCCTGGTATGCTAATCCAAGTCCTCAGTTCCCAAAATTGGACCCCTGGAGCTCAAACAAAACCAGAGTTGAAGCAGTTAGGTTGATGATTCCCTCAGCTGCTCAGTTTTTTTCATCTCTAAAGGGTATATTAGGCAGCTCTGGGATATGAATAAAACGAGTGTTGGGATTTATACTTCTAACTTTTGAGGGCCTTTCCTCATTATTATCGCATATGTTTAATATCAATTAATCTTCAGAGAATGACAGAATGAAGGAGATGAAGTAAATGGGCACAATTCTTTATCCTAGAAGAAATTTATTTTATAGATGGGAATGTCCACTGGGTAATACACATGGACCTGGACATGCTTAGTATCAGGCCATCTCTGAGGAAAAGCTGGCATCTACAGGCTCAATGGACAGGAACATCAGTGGCCTGACACCATCACCCTCTTGGCTTGGGAGCTGATAGTTCAATTAGGATCACAGGATGAGGTGGACCATGAAAATCAACTCAAGCCTCTGTTATAGCATTTTTTTGTCTTTCCGACAAAAAATCTTCTTTTGTTCTATTACAGCTTTGGTAAGCTCCATGGAAATTAGATGAGATATTATTAAAAAAGAAAAAGAAGAGCACGTGAAAAAGGTATATGAAGGGTGAACTAAAAATGGAATTTATTATAAAACATTGTGTATTCTTCTTACATGTTTAAATTTCAGTCACCTTCAAAGTATTTGAAGTTATTTGATGTAATAACACCTATTGAGACTGTTTTTTTCCACTGCTCAAAACAGTTTTAGAACTTGTCCATTTTGATATCTTTTAGTGCCTCTGCTGTTTTTTGTTTCTCCTCTTCCACATCAGCAAAATGTTTCCCTTTGAGGACTTTTTTTCATCCCAGGAAACAAAGAAAAGTCACCTGAGGCAAGATTGGGTGAATAGGGAAGGTAGGGCATGGGGGTCATTCTTTTTTTTTTCATCAAAAACTGCCGAACAGGCAGCATGTTGTGGGCAGGTGCACTCCTAAATCACCCATTCTGAAACAGACAAATGTGTTGAAAGTCTTCAAACAAATTCACTGAAGCTGAATACAGCCTCTCACAACAACACCAGGTGGTACACTGATACGGGTGGGTTCCTAGAGCACTCACCTCGTGGGGGAAGCCTGTACTACAAGAGCCTGCCCTCCAGAAGATAATTCTGGGTTTCTTTGGGTCCCCCAATGTATGAAAGGGAGTGTGTTAACAGAGGTTGCCTTTCAAATAATGAACACATATGGAGAATTTGGCTTCTTAGAAAAAAATAACACAAAATTTGAAATGATTTTAATTGAAAGGTACTTTTTAGGTAAAAGAACACTTTCTACTATATAACAGCACAAAATAAACATGGTCATAATGTGTGTCTGACCCAGAGTGTTACAGCGAATGATATAACTGTAAGGAAACCAAACTTCCAACACATTCATCAAGGTCTAGGTGCTGGTGCTGGTAACAACTATAAAGAGACCCCAGGCATTTGGGGCCAGATTTCCAGGGCACTGTACTGTATCTTTAAGTGGAAGCTAGTCCCAGAACTCCCTTTAGAGACAAGATATAATATGCCACTGAATAAGATCTCCCAAGGGTAGGACAGTGCTAGGTGGCATGGGACAATGGTAAATGTCTGGGCTATGCGTAGAAGATCCGTGTCTTAGTCCCAGCTTCGTTCTTAAGTATCTGTGAAATTATATGGGGATCATTATACCTTTTAGTACCTAGTGTCTTTGCTTGTGACGCCAGAAGATGGGACTAGATAATTTCCAAGGTCCCCTTTAAACCCTAAAAATATTAATGATTTGCTAGTTTTGGCAGTCAATACTTACCCTCTTTCTTTTTTTCAGGAAAGATATCTATGTTGTTCATTTATAAAGTGAAAAGTTTAAATGTCTAATGTTCTGTTGGTTTATTCATATGCACTTGTATTTCAGCAAATGGAAAAAACACAATTGACATTTCAATTAAGCATTGTAGACATGGTGTCCATCTTTTCTGAGGCTATATTTCTGTAGGAATGAAGAATATTCTTTGATATCTGGAATATGACCAAAATTCCACAGAAATAGGACAAAGCAAGGCTTCGCCTAGTTGCCAGAAGATTGGATTTCATTAAATGCATAATATTTCTGGTTTTTTTGATCTCAAACTCCACCCTGCTGCAAAAATGCAATTTGGGTCAAATACCACATCCAGGGATGAGGCAAATTTAATTTCTTTTCATTCTGGATGAAATACAACTGATACATTTTTTACTATTTTGGTGCAGTCTTCAGTAAGGATCATTATCCTATTTAATCAACAATATTTTTCAAAATGGTGTTGGCAGTAAAGATAGCATTGTAAAAATGATATCTACCAAAGTAAATCTTTCTAATAAAGCAATCCCATATATAAATTATAAATAGAGCCTCTAATTTATTTTGGCCCCTAACTTATTAAAAATGCTTGGAAGAGATTTAATCTATACTATATTTTACCATTTTCCAGTAAGCCTACAATTTACCCCAGCCTTATCTCAGTTAGCATTAAGCGGATTTTTTTTCCTTAAAAAAATGTGGTGTTCCCAGTCTTGCTGCCCCCATTTAGGCATTTTACCAAGAGTGTTGTTTGTGCTTTCTGTGAACTCTCAATCATTTAAAACCCTCCCTGTAATACAATAAAGATACATGAGTATGTGCACATCAGAGTCACGGGTAACCATGCATGCCACCCATGTGACACATACACACATGACTGAATTCACTTGTTATCAAACAGTGACTGCATGTCTGCTCTATGTCAAGCAGTGTATTAGCCACAGCACTTGTGATGGTTAATTTTATGTGTTACCTTGACTGCACAGTGTGCCCAGGTTAAACGTTATTTCTGGGTGTGTCTGTGAGGGTGTTTCCAGATAAGATTAACATTTGAATTGGTGGACTCAGTTGTACAGGGGCCAGCACAAATAATGCCCCATTTTTATTACAAAATCACCTATTACAAAATCATAAGCATGCAATTCTGTAATATAACAAAATCACACTCAAACATGCCATATGACATTTTAGGTGAAATGCTCAAATTAAAACTGTAAGTTATTACATTCGTATTACTATCCTACCGACCACACTCCAGCAGGTGTTACTTCTGCCTGTAGCTTGCCCTCTCCAGTCTGGGTGAGCATTATCCAATCTGTTGAGGACCTGAATAGAACAAAAAGGCAAAGGAAGGAGGAATTCACCCCTTTTGCTTCCTCCCTGCTTGCTTGAGCTTGGGTGTTATTGGTTTTCTGTCCTGGAACTGGGGTTTACACCTTCAGCTCCTAGGTCTCCAGGTTGCAGAAGGCAGACTGTGGAACTTCTCAGCCTCCATAGTAGTGGGAACCAATTTCTCATAATTAATCTCCATATATACGTATTTAAATATATAGGAGGCATATATATATATATATATATATATATATATATATATATATATATATATATATATATATATATATTCTATTGGTTCTGTTTCTCTGGAGAACCCTCACTAATACAGCAGTGAACCAAAGAGGGACAACTCTAACATAGATAGCTCATAGCCAACAGGAGAATGATTGCTCCAGCTGCCTAGTAACCCCTTCCTTCTCACTCTCACACACACCCAGGAAGCACAGTGAGCCCTGCCACTGCCTGCGGCAGCATAGCAGTGCGTCTGTGAAAGAGAAGGAACTCAAGGATGCCTTCACCCCTTTCCGTTGTCCTGTGTATCCATCTATGAAGAGTGGAAGAGAAATTGTGTATTTACAGGTTCCTGTGGGAGGAATTACCAGTATGTAAAAATTAGGTTTTTAAACCTCCAAACTGATTTTCACTTCCTGGTTTGACTTTCAATGCTTCAGAAAGCTCAAAAGGTAATGTGATCTAACAGCTAAAAATCTGAGTGCTAGAACCAACCTCCGTGGGTTGGAGTCACAGTTTCGCTATTTTTATTTCTGGGACCTTAGACATGTGATGTATCTCAGTTTTCTTACCCGAAAAATAAGAGATGATAACTCATATCTATGAGTAGTGCTAAGATGTTATACATAATGAAAAAACCACCCCCTAAGAGATATGTATTTGTGAATCATTTTCTTCATATTCCTGTTATGGTAACTTACTTTGGAATCTATTTTTTTCTTTTGCTGTTCAGAAGCACCTGTGTCAAGGATGAAAAACATGACCTAATTTTAGTATGCAGTAAGGTGGAAGCTGTATTTTGGGTGCTTGTCTCCCTGAAGACTCTCCAGGGCTTAGTTCCTGGCCTGTCGCTTTTGTCCTGAGGGCTTAAGTTTCCCTATGCAACAAAAACCAGAACAGATATTATGAAGCTGGGCTAATGGTGGCCCCTAACACTGAGTGCCTTGACGGGTGGGTTCAAAAGCTTTCTTCTAGCAATTCAAGATTGCCAAGAATGAGTGAGCCAAGAAGCAAAGTTATGGCTTTTCGCAAACCCATAAGGATAGTGCTCAGTCTGCCCTTGACAAGTCTGAGGATTTAGAAGACTGTTTTGTGGTGCAGCTGAATCCCCAGTGAGCAGTGTTCCCAGGGAAGAGAACCAATAACAACAGATCCCACAACTCATACCATTTGCTAAATGGGCTTCCTCACAAGTGGGGCTCTGGGAGGAATCTCACAATTTCCTGCCTCTTTGTCTTCCGAAGGGTATGTAAGGAAAATTTTTCTCATTTCAGCCTCTTTCATTTCTTGCAACTGGGGATGGTGTAGAAGTGAATTTACTTTTCATTTTTGCTTCCATTCCAGTGCTTATGGTTAGCAGCTTTACCTTTTGTGTGGCCCGACAACCTTTAGAATCGACATAAAATTCACACCAAAATCCTATACTTCACGAGTTTGGAGTTTTCACAAGGGAAATGTCTCATAGCTATCTTTCAGTCACTCAGACAGAAAAGTGGAGGTGGCATGATGACAACGACCAAAATGAGGCAAGACATCTCAACCAGCAAATGTGTTGCAGAAATCCCACAGACTCACATGATTCACACCCGAGTCTCCAAAGAAATATTTGTTATCTGATTTTACTAACACTGATTTCTTTTCTCACTCAAATGTGCTTTCATGTGACTCTAGAGTGAATACATTTTTTAAGAGTAAATAAAATTTAATAATTCTTTAGAGACCAGATTCCGGTTTCAAGCAGGACTTTGTAATCAAGTCCTTGAGACTATTTCTGTCTGACAGACACTGGTTTTAAAGACCTATCTCACCACATTTTTGAAGTTCAAAGTGGCCCAGTTTCATCATCCAAAATGTAGAAGTTCAAACAAACAAGCAAAATATAACCAAAGACATTGAAATAGAAAACAGGATGACAGTAACCAGAGGGGTGAGGGGAGGGAATTTCAGGGGGAAAAGGGAAGGGATTAAAGGAACAAGTATAAAGGACACATGGACAAAAACTAAGGGGGGTGGAAATGGGAGGGAGGTAGGGAGCACTACAGGGGTGGGCTGGGATGGGAGTAAAAGACAGAAAACTGTACTTGAATAACAATTAAAATAAAATTTTTTAAAATGTAGAAGTTCATACGCAATAAGTCTTTGACCCAAACAAGCTGATCTTTGATGTTAATCTTAAAATTTTTGAGTCTTGTTTATCATTTGAATGGGTTGCTGTGCCTTGTCAGCTTACGCAGTAGGGAAAAGGCTGGAGTCTGAAAGACTGCACTAATAATTTCCTTGGCCTGGGGAGTGTAATATCATGATTTGAGTGTTTCAACTGTTAGATGCCTAAGTGTTTGCTTCCTGAATTCATTAAGAAGTGACTGAGTCATTACCTCTAAGAATCATGGATATAATATATTGATTATACCAAGATTTAAGATAATTTTTAATAAAAATATATGTGATATACAATGTAAATTTAAGGTGTTCAATATGTTAATTTGGTACATTTATATATAGTAATATGATTGCCATTTCAGTGATAATTATCACTTCATCACATTACATAATTATTCTTTCTTTTTAGTTGTTGGAGTGATTACATTCTAGTTTCTTACCAAGTTTGATAATTGTAATACAATATTGTTGTCTATAGTCACTGTACTGTGCCTTAAAAAATAGGGTTTATTTACTACTCATTGTGAGTTTATATCCTTAGACAATATTTGTCCTCTACCCCTACTCCACTGTGCCCTGGTGACTACCATTTTATTCTCTGCTTTTATGAATTTAGCTTTTTTAGATTCCATAAGTAAGTGATACTACACAGTATTGGTCTTCCACCGTCTCACTTAACTCATTTAGCGTAATGTGTTCAGGGTCCATCCATGTCGTCCCAGGTGGCAAGATGTCCTCCTTTCTAGTGGCTGAATAATATTCCATCAGCTATAAAACACATCTTCTTTATCCATTCATTCATTGATGGACGCTTATAGATTGATTCCATATTTTGCCTATTGTGAATAATGCTGCAACAAACATGGGGGTGCTTATATCTCTTCTACATTCTACATGCTTTCATTTCCTTTGTGTGCATAGCCAGAAGTAGAATTGCTAGATGATTTGGTAGATATATTTTTAATTTTTTGAGGAACTTTCTTATTGTTTTCCACAGTGATTGAACCAATCCATATTCCCACCAGCAGGGCGCAAGTGTTTCCATTTCTCTATATCCTCGCCAACATTTGTTATTTCTCGTCTTTTTGATATTGGCCATTCTAATAGGTCTAAGGTGATATCTCATTGTGATTTTTATTTGCCTTTCCCTGATGATTATTGATGTTGAGCATCTTTTCAGGTACCTATTGGCCATTCGAATATCTTTTTTTGAAAGAATATCTATTTTCTCTGCCCATTTTTAATCAGATATTTTTGTTATTTAGTTGGATATGTTTCTTTGTAGTCCAATACTATACTATTTTTTACTACTATAACTGTGTAGTATAGTTTGAAATCATAAATGGTTATGCCACTTGCTTTGTTCTTTTTTCCTCTGGATTCTTTTGGCTACTAGGGGTCTTTTGTGGTTCCATACAAATTTTAGGACTGTTTTTTTCCTATTTCTGTGGAAGAATGCCATTGGAATGTTGATGGGATTATATTGAATCTGTAAACTACTTTAGGTAGTATGGACAGTTTAACAATTTTAATTCTTCAAAACCATGAACAGGGGATGCTTTTCCAATTTTGTCTTCAGTTTCTTACATCAAACTCTTATAATTTTTTTCATGCAAAACTTTCACTTGCTTGGTTAAATTTATTCCTAGGCAGTTTATTGTTTCTCATG
This sequence comes from Carollia perspicillata, assembly GCA_004027735.1. Taxonomy (NCBI): domain Eukaryota; kingdom Metazoa; phylum Chordata; class Mammalia; order Chiroptera; family Phyllostomidae; genus Carollia; species Carollia perspicillata. The sequence goes on from PVKM010010948.1 coordinate 26,598, forward strand.
ATATTGTGAAAGGGCTAATTTTCTTTAGTTCTTTTTCAGTTATTTCAGTATTAGTGCATAGAAATGTCACTGATTTCTCTATGCTGATTTCATGTCCTATAACTTTACTGAAATCATTAATTTGCCTTAACAGTTCTTTTGGTTAAATCTTTGGGATTTTCTATACACAAAATCATATCACTTGCAAACAGTGACAATTTCACTATTGCTTTCTGATTTGGAAGCCTTTTGTTTCTTTGTTTTGCCAAAAATTCCTATTATTTATTATCAAATGTTTAAGAAGGTACAGAGAAATGATTCTGAAAATATCTCTTTTTTTCCTTAGGTGAGAGAAATGAAACTGAACTGAAACTTTAATAATGGTAGCAATAATGTTTTTTAAAATTTTTATTGTATTTTTCTATCATCATTTAGTCCCCTTATGTGCCCCTACCCCCGGTCACCACAGTGTTGTCCAGGAGTCGTTTTTCCTTTTTGCTCAGTTCCTCCACACCCTATCTTCCCAACCCCCACAGCTGTCATCCTGCTCTCCATCAATGAGTCTGACCCCATTTTCCTGTTAGGTCAGTTTGTTCATTAGATTCCACATATGAGTAAAATCATATGGTATTTGTCTTTCTCTGACTGGCTTATTACACTTAGCACAATGTTTTCCAAGTCTATCCATACTGTCTCAAAGGGTAAAACTTTATCTTTTTAACATCCAAATAGTATTCCATTGTGTAAATGTCCCATACTTGTTTTATCCACTCATCTACTGATGGACACTAGGGTTGCTTCCATACCTTGGTGATTGTAAATAATGCTGCAATGAACAGAGGGGTGCTTATGTTCTATTAAATTTGTGTTTGGGACTTCTTCAGATATATTCCCAGAAGTGAGATTGTTGGGTCAAAATGCAGATCCATTTTTAATTTTTTGAGATATCTCCATACTGCTTTCCACAGGGGCTACACCAGTCTGCATTCCCACTAACAGTGCAGAAGTGTTCTCCTTTCTCTACATTTTCACCAGCACTTGTTGCTTGTTGATCTGTTGTAGATAGCCATTCTGACAGATGTGAGATGACATCTCAATGTGGTTTAATTTGCACTTCTCTGATGATTAGTTACATTGAGCATCTTTTCATATGTTTGTTGGCCATCTGTGTGTCCTCTTTGGAGAAGTGTCTACTCAGGTCTTTTGCCCATTTTTAAATTGGGTTGTTTGTTTTTTTGGTGTTGAGTTTTGTAAGTTCTTTATAAATTTTAGATATTAACCCCTTATCAGATATATCAGCAAATATGTTCTTCCATTCTGTGGGCTATCTTTTTATTTTGTTGAGGTTTTCCTTTGCTGTACAAAAACTTTTTAATTTGATGTAGTCCCATTTGTTTATTTTTTCTTTGGTTACTCTTTCCTGGGGAGATATATCTGATAAAATATTGCTATGAGCAATGTCTGAGATTTTGCTCTCTCTATTTTCTTGTATGATTTTTATTATTTCGTGTCTAACATTTAAGTATTTAATGCATTTTGAATTTATTCCTATGTGTGGTGTTAAGAAGGTGGTTTAGTTTCTTTTTGTTTTGCATGAATCTGTCCATTTTCCCCAACACTATTTATTGAATAAACTATCTTTAGCTCATTGTATATACTTGCTTCCTATGTTAAATATTACTTGATTATAAAGTTGTGGGTTTATTTCTGGGCTCTCTATTCTGTTCCATTGATATGCGCCTGTTTTTATGCCAGTACCATGCTGTTCTGATTACTATAGCCTTATAGTATAGTTTGGTATCAGGGAGTGTGATTCCTCCAACTTTGTTCTTTTTTCTCAGAATTACTGTTGCTATGTGGGGATTTTTGTGGTTGCAGTAATGCTTTTTTAAAAAGTATATTTTATTGATTATGCTATTAGTTTTCCAAATTTTCTTTCTTTATTCCCCTCCTCCTGCACCCCCCAACCCTCCAGCATTCCCCCCTGCCTTAGTTCATGTCCATGGGTTGTACATATAAGTTCTTTGACTTCTCTGTTTCCTATACCATTCTTAACCTCTCCCCATCTATTTTATGCCTACCAATTATGATTCTTATTCCCTATAATGCTTTTTACAAAAATCCTTAATCATAAATGTATTTTTTAGGGCTTTGTGATTACCAAGAGAAAGTTTGGTTTGATAAGAGATATGGAACATTGGAAGGAAAAATATTACAGGGGAAATAAGAAAACATAAGATAATAATAAATCCAGTGAAAGCATGATAGGTGGATTAGAGCAGAAAGAGGAAAATGCTGTGTGAGGCTGAAGTCAGTGAAGAAGAAAGTAGCAGGTATTTGGGTCTAGGCCCTAGAGCAATAATAGAGCTTGACACAGTATTGCATAGAATTAATGATCTGAAACTATTCCCAGTGATTGGCATGTTGATGTTCAATATAAATTTGCCCCATTTTGTTTGTGTTACCACCATCATATGCCATCAAACCCGTCTCTCACTTCTTATATATGCTCAGTGATGCTCCAACTGGGAGACAAAGAATAGGTACAATTTGAACAGGCAAATTGAGTGAAGAGGATGTTGTAAAGGGTATGAGCAAAAACCAAATGTGTAGCAAGAATAAATATATCAGTAATGCGAGGAAAGAGGGAATACAGCTGAAAACCTACAAAGATTCTGAAAGAAGTCAAATCTGCATTTGGTTTCAGAAGCTGAGAAGCCCTGAGAACTTGAAAGTTCCGGGGTTGGTTGTTTTGTAATCCTGTGTTTTCTACATTTTTCATAGATGCACCTCCATTAAACATTGTTAAGATACAGAGCTTTCCAAGATATGGATTTAGCAACACCAGTTTTATCATGTTAGTTTTCACACAAGACCTAGGTTTTGTTTTATGATAGAATAGCTGAGTTTCTCTGCATATTTTAATATGATGTAAAGAAAATATACTCCCACATGTCATCTTGCATGCTGGTGCTCTGGAGACTGAAACAGAAAGAGAATGTTTGAGTCATTGCCATAGCCTACAGTTATTTTCCAGTTTCCTTTCTAACATGTGGTCATTAATGTGCTATGATAAAACATATGGCTCTATAGTTTAGCGTTGTTTCTTGTTATTAAAGAATTACGAGTGTTTAAGCATACTTCAGTCTCCAGAGTAGGTATTTTATGTTCCCACTCAACATTCCTGCCTATCTCTTCCTACTATATGTACACAATCTGGCCAGAAATCAACTAAACTTACCCCATTTTTCTCAGAACATGACGCAGTGCCTTTGTACCTACTATCCTCTCTTCCTAGCACATCTTTTCCCTCTTCTGTAACTGGGGATCTATGTCTCATCATTTATAATTTATTTAAAATTTGAAAAATTATGTAAAATCTTTGCTGAGTCTCCTGGGCTTAATTAATGAATTGCTCCTTTGGGATTACTAACTCCACACAATATTTTTCTAGCACTTCAATTTCAGTGATATCTCAAGTAATTGTCATATTTCCTCAATGCGGCACTCATGTAATGTTATTTTTCTAGGAAAAACACTTTGTAATGTACACACAATTTTTTTTTAATTTAATATTTATTGTATTTTTTCCATTACCATTTAATCCCTTTATACCCCGACCCCCAGCAATCACCACACTGCTGCCCATATCCATGAGTCTTTTTTCCTTTTGCTCCATCCCTTCACCCCTTCATCTCCACCCTCAACCCCAGCTGTCAGCCTGCTCTCCATCTTTGAGTCTGTCCCCATTTTCCTTGTTAGTTCACTTTGTTCATTAGATTCCACATATGAGTAAAATCATATGGAATTTATCTTTCTCTGACTTGCCTTTTTCACTTAACATAATGTTTTCCAGACCCATCCATACTGTCTCAAATGGTAAAACTTTCTTCTTTTTTACATCCAAATAGAATTCCATTGTGTAAATGTCCCATCATTGTTTTATCCACTCATCTCCTGATGGACACAGGCTGCTTCCATATATTGGTGATTGTAAAAAGCTGCAATGAACATAGGGGTGCTTATGTTCTTTTCAATTAGTGTTTTGGGTTCCTTCAGATATATTCCCAGAAGTGAGATTGCTGGGTCAAAATGCAGATCCATTTTTAATTTTTTGAGATATCTCCATACTGCTTTCCACAGGGGCTGCACCAGTCTGCATTCCCACCAACAGTGCAAAAGGGTTCCCTTTTCTCCACATCCTTGCCAGCATTTGTTGTTTGTTGATTTATTTTTTAATTACATTTTACTAATTATGCTATACAGTTGTCCCGATTTTTCCCCCTTTGCCTCCCTCTACCCAGCACCCCTACTCCCTTAGGCAATTCCTTCACCATTGTTTCTGTCCATGGGTCAAACATACAAATACTTTGGCTACTCCATTTCCTGTACTGTACTTTATATCCCCCTGAGGATATTCTGTAACTCCCTATTTGTTCTTCTAATCCTCTCACATCTTCACCCATTTCCCCGCACCATCTGACATCCATCAAAGTGCTCTTTGTATCCATGATTCTGTCTCTGTTCTTCTTGTTTGCTTAGTTTATTTTTTAGATTCAACTGTTGATAGCTAAGTATTTTTGCCATTAGAGTTTATAGTTTTAATCTTCTTTTTCTTAAATAAGACTCTTAACATTTCATATAATAATGTTGATTATGAACTCCTTTAGTTTTTCTTCTCTGAGAAGTTCTTTATCTGCTTTTTAATTCTAAATGATAGCTTTGCTGGATAGATAGCTTTGCTTGGCTATAGGTTCCTGTTTTTCATGACTTTGAATATTTCTTGCCAATTCCTTCTAGCCTACAAATTTTCTTTGCAGAAGTCAGCTGACAGTCTTATGGGAACTCCCCCATAGGTAACTAATTGCTTTTCTATTGCTGCATTTAAGATTCTTTCTTTTTCTTTAACTTTTAGCATTTTAATTATGATGTATCTTGGAGTAGATGTCTTTGCATCCATCTTGTTTGGGACTCTCTATGCTTCCTGAACTTGCACGTCTATTTCCTGCACCAAGTTAGGGAAGTTTTCTTTCACTATTTTTTCAAATAGACTTCCAATTTCTTGTTCTTTCTCTTCTCCTTCTGTCACTCCTGTGATGTGAATGTTGGAACTCTTGAAGTTGTTCCAGAGGCTGCTTATACTATCCTCATTTTTTTGGATTTTTTTTTCTTCTGGTTGTTTTGGTTGGTTGTTTTTCGGTTCCTTATGTTTCAAATCATTGATTGATTCTCAGCATTATCCACCTTACTGTTGTTTCCCTCTAAACTGTTCTTTATTTTTTTTTCTTTTTATTATTGTTGTTTAAGTACAGGTGTCTCCATATTCCCCCCACCTCCCCACAACCACCTCCCACCCTTGATTTTGCCCCTTTTTGGCTTTGTCAGTGTGTCCTTTATACATGTTCCTTATTAGTGTATGTTTCATTTCTGACTGGATATTTTTTATGCTGCTGAGGTCCTCACTAAGTTCCTTGGGCATTCTTATAACCAGTGTTTTGAACCCTACATCTGATAGATTGCTAATCTCCATTTCATTTAGCTCTTTTCTGGAGTTTTGAGCTGTTCTTTCATTTGGGCCATGTTTCTTTGTCTCCTCATTTTGGCAGCCTCCCTGTGTTTGTTTCTATGTATTAGCTAGAGCTGCTTTGACTCCATGTCTCAGTAGTGTGGTCTAATGTAATAGGTGTCCTGTAGGGTCCAGTGGCACAGCCTCCCCTATCATGTAAGCAAGTACTTAAGGTGCACCCTTCATGTGGCCTGAGTATACCCTCTGTTGTAGTTGAACCTTGGTTGCTGTTGGCAGATCAGTGGGATGTCCATGCCAATCAGCTGTAAGGACTAACTGTGACCACTTACCACCAACCTCCATCATCCATGGATGATCAGCTGTGCAGGGGCAGGGTGATGTTGATCCAACAAGGTCTGTAGCTGTCGACTGGGTGTGCTGGCCCTTGGATTTCCCAGGCGGTGCAGGTTAAGGTCAGACCCCCCCCAGTGTTCTGCTCAGGACCACCCTGCCTAAACTATAGAGCAATCTGAGATGGTTGCTATTTGTGCTGGGCTTGGAGATTCCCAGGTGAAGCCAAGCTGTGAATCTAGTCTGAGTGCTGCTAGTGCCGGACCTGGGGGCTCTCTGAGACAAGCTGTTGCTTGTTTGGTAGGATTTAGGAAGTTGTGAAGTATGTGCCAAAACTAGCTATTCACATGGAAAAGCATCTTGGGTGAGTCCGTGATTTTGGTGCAGTAGAGTCTCTGAGGGTCTCCAAGGTGGATCAAGAAATGTTAGCTAGGTTGACCAAATCTCAGATATGGCACCAGCTTGCTGCCTCTGTGGGGGAAGGGTTTAGAAAAGGGATATGGCTTCTGCTCACCTTGATGCCAGGCACCTTAGTTTCTCCCTATGTACCATTTGTGCCTCTCAAGCTGTTACCCTGGTGCTGGAGCTCAGATGAAGTGAGTCTGAGTAGGTGAGTCCATGTGTGGGTTCTTTAAGAGAAACTGCTTGGGGCTCCAGAGGTTTTTTCTACTGACTCAATCCCCACTGTTTTTTGCAGCCAGAAGTTGTGGGGCTTATCTTCCTGGCACTGGAACTCTGGGCTGGGCAGTCTGGTGTGGGGTGGGACTCCTTGTTCCCAAGATATCCCTCTCAAATTATTATCCACCACATGTAGGTAAGGGACCAGCCCATTTCATGTCTGCCCCCCTCCTATCATTCTGCACAAATATGGTTTCTTTAATTCTGTAGTTGTCAGATTTCCATTCAACTTGATTATTGATGGTTCTGAGTGACGGTGGTTCTATATTTTATTTGTAATTTTGTTTTTTGTATTATTTATTTATTTTTTTAGTTGTGATTTTGATGTGGTGATGTGACAGGGTGAGCCTTGTCTGCCTATGCTGCCATCTTGACTGGAAATCTGTACACACAATTTTAAAACCAAAATTATCTTTTTATTAAAATATCTACATACCACTTTTCTCCAACATACAAAAGTTAAATCTGTAGTTTTTTATTAAAAAATTCATTCTTTCTTTCTTTTCTTTACTTATAGAGAGAGGGTAAGGGAGAGAAAAGGAGGGGTGAGAAACTTCAGTGCAAGAGAGTAACATTGATTTGTTGCCTCTCACATGTGTCTCAATTGAGCACTGAACCTGCGACCCAGGCATATACCCTGACTAGGAATTGAACTGGCAATGCTTCACTTTGCAGAATGATGCCCAGCCATGAGCCACACTGGTCAGGTAGAATCCGTATATATTTTATATTCCTGTTCTAAAGATTCTTTAGGATTACCCTTAGCCTCTTGGTAGTGGTGTTTAAGGTCATGTAACATTATTTTTATAAACCATGCTGGTGATTTAGGCAGTTTTACTTTTAAAATTAATAGAATAATTTTGAGATGTGTTGAAGAATACCAGATTTTTTAATCTTACTTTTCTATTTATTAAATTCTTGATTCTTAAAAATTGAATTACATGTCACTGGAAATTAAGC